>JAJEKB010020217.1:65120-111800 GCA_022393335.1 Macrotrachela quadricornifera
ATTCAACATATCGAAAGCTCTCACATATTAATTTAATCATGCAGTAGAATGGGCATTGTACGTTAATGCACAGACAGGAAACTGGCATCAAACTGCAATGTTCTATGGAGAATACAGCAACTTTCTTTATTTGATACTTACACAAAAATCATTGAACATTTTAAACGTGTATGCTGAAAGTAATTTGCGACAGTGCATGATCTCTACATATGTAATACAAAATTTCAACATAAACCAAATCGAAAATGGACCTGGGCATCACCAGATGGCACTCACAAGAATATGATTGACTTGATTCTCATCCAGCGAAGATGGAAGACCTCAGTCACCAACTGCCGAACATTTCAGAATGCAGACATAAGCTCAGATCACTCACTAGTGATGTGCAATATCAATTTGAAGCTTAAAAAGAAACCGCACAACAAACTACAGAAATGCTGCAGAGTTGATGTGAATCGACTGAGAGATGAGAAAATAAAGCAATCATACAGCACTGCTCTAATGAAACAAATGAAAGATATAGAGCCATCATGTAGTCTTGAGGAACATGCCAAAAAAATAGAACAGGCAATCAAAACTACAGTAGAGGCAACTGTACCTGCAAAAAGAACAACTAAAAAACCATGGATTTCCGAAGCGACATTAAAATTAGCTGACGAAAAACGCAGACTAAAACAAATAAAAAACGTTTCCTTAGAATATACACAACAATATAAAGGCTTATGTAGGAAAGTAAAGAGATCAGCAAGACAGGACAATGAACATTGGATACAAGACCAATGTGAGCAAGCTGAAAAAGGTCTAAATATTGGAAATACACGAGAAGCATATGGTCTCATAAAAATGTTAAGAAAAGAATCTGTACCTCGATTAAATGTCATACGAAATCAAGAGGGAACAATGTTACAGACAAATGATGACATCAAACGAAGGTGGACACAGTATTGCAGCAGTCTGTACAAAGATCCTGGAGGGGGAGACGGGATGGTAAAAGAACTTGAAGACATTGCACCTCCCACAAACGAAGGCTCTCCGGATATCTTGTACTCAGAGGTACAAGCAGCGATAAATTCATTGAAAAGAAATAAAAGTCCAGGATCAGACGGCGTAACAGCGGAAATGATACAAGCTGGGGGCGAACCGCTAGCACGGCAAATCCACAAACTCTGTAACAAAGCATGGCATGAAGGTACAATTCCAGAAGAATGGGGCAAATCTATATTGGTACCTATACCAAACAAAGGTGACCTCAGTAATTACTCAAACTACCGAACGATCTCTTTTATTAATCATATAGGAAAAGTACTCCTAATAGTACTGCTAAATAGATTAAAATATCATTTGGATCCATACCTCTCAGAAGAGCAGGCAGGATTCAGAAAAAACAGGAATACCGTACATCAAATATTAACGCTTAGGTTGTTGGCTGAAAAGGCAAAAAGACAAGGCAAGAAAATATACAACTGCTTTATAGATTTTCAAAAAGCATTCGATACGATTAAACATAAAATTATCTGGGCTATGCTAAAATCCTATGGTGTCGGCACAAAGATGATCACCTTGCTACAGAAGATCTATGAAAAGTCACAGTCAGCTGTTCGCATTGGTAAAGGAAATGGAGAGTGGTTTCGAACAGATGTAGGAACTAGACAAGGCGACCCTCTGTCACCACTCCTCTTCATCGCATATCTCGAGCGAGTAATGGACCAGGTGAGACAGAACACCTGCGGAATCAACATCAGCGGAATATTAATAAATAACCTGAGATTCGCCGACGATATTGACCTTATCGATGAAGACGTTAGCTCACTTCAACGCCAAATAGAGCTAACTAAAACAGCTGCTGAACAGGCTGGACTAATCTTAAATATAAATAAAATCAAAACCATGGTATTTGGAGACAGGAATATTGATAATAGCATCCAAGTAGCAGGAAACACCATAGAAAACGTGGAAAAATTTGAATATCTAGGTAGTCTGCTGACATGGGACAATAACTGTTCCGAAGAAATAAAAAGAAGAATAGGAAAAGCGACAGGTGCAATGGCTTCTTTGAAACACATATGGAATAGCAAGAAACTGAAGCTAGAAAATAAACTTAGAATCCTAGCAACATGTGTGTTCAGTGTCCTATTATACGCGTCAGAGACATGGACCCTAAAAGAAGCAGACAGGAAAAAACTGTTGTCATTCGAAATGAAATGTTACCGACGGGTTTTAAAAATTACTTGGCAAGATATGGTACGAAACGAAGATATCAGGAAAAAGATATCAAAAGAAGAGACCATAATAGACATCATCAAGAAGAGAAAACTAAGGTTATTTGGCCACATCTGCAGAATGGACGATTGTAGACTAACAAAACATCTAGTTTTTGGTAGAATGGACGGAAAATCTCGAAGGGGACGTCCATGCAGAGAATGGCTAGATGACATAACAGAATGGTGTCAGCGCAGTTGTCATGACCTGTTCCACCTTGCGCAAGATCGGCGAGCATGGAAAAATCTGATCCTGTAAATGGTTGGCCCCAACGGGCGCTAAGCCTATGGGACATGATGATGATGATGATGATGATGCTGAAAGTACTACAAGTGTTTCTTCTCCATAAACGTCCACTTATCTTATCAAGCTATCTTTTTACTTGAGTGATAATATTTTTATTGAGATATTCGGTTTATCTACAACAAACAATTACAATAAAGATTTATTCAGCTGTACTATTGGTCTCAGCGTGAATGTATTTAGTACAACATCTAAATCTCTCTCATCATCGAATAATACTTTTCAAACAACAATGTCAGCTAATGATTCTACTACTGGAACAACAAATTCAATGGCGACTTCACCATCAACTATTATAAACACAAATTCGATTATCGAAACTTATACAGCATCGACAATGTCATCTACAGTAGCATCTGGTATGTCCTATTATTGTTTAAAATGTACACTTTCCCTTTCTCTTTAGGAGCTTAATGCTGCTTTAGTACAAATCGTGTTTCTCGAGAGAGTGAGACTAGGTACCCTCACCCTCACCCTCACCCTCATCCTCATCCTCACCCACCCGCCAATATATCTCTCTATTCCTATTCTCTTGTTGTTGTGTATTATATTATATTTTCTTCTTGATAATGGTGAAAGATATCACCGAAAACTCGAAATAAATAAAAAAGTCTTTGAATTTTGATAAAATTCGATGTATTTTATAGCAGTTATTTACTCATTTATTTATTATTTAACAGTAGTTTGTGATGATACTTAAAATTCCCAAGTAAATATAAGATCATTATTAGTAACAACTTCAGTATCAGTTAATGGTTTAAGAAGAATTGGTTTTGAACGAACATTAATATAATCTGTTTCTTCAGTTTTACTCTCTGTATTCTCTGTTCGAACAGTAATTGAACCAGCATATTTTGTTATCATATTCGTAACTTTTGTTTTAGTTTTCCTTTCTCTCTTCTTTCTATCCTTTTCTCGAATACATTCCTTGTTTTGTTTCGACTAGAATCGACCACGTTGAGAGAGAGAGAAATAAAAGCCAGCGAAAATATCCACTTCACATCATTTATATCTTCTTTTCAGTTATTCAACCAATCCTTTCATTGATCCCCAACAAGAATCGACGAAAGTGTTCTTCTTCAACATTATTTTCTTATCTATTTTATTGTGTGTGCGAACATCGATCAAAATCTTGAAACAACCAATTTCCCTTGATGCACATGATATCGATGTTAATCTGCACGAATTTCATACTGTTGTTGACCAATTTGATATAACATGGACATTCATTGCACTGATATATGGAACAGTCTCGAATGGACTTTTATTTCAATTCGACGTACCTGGTATTGTTGGGTGGATATTAGCTGTAATTGTATCTGTTCTAATCGAGATAATGACCGTAATCATTATAAATTACGTTTATCGAAATCCAATTGATCAAAGAATTTTTGCACGACAATTGTTGAAAAAGAAAACTACATTGTTCCTTCTAAATGGCGTTATCGGAGTTATATCATTTTATTTTTCTTTTAAACATATGTCTCTTTAATTAAAACAATAAAACTTTTTTATTTTATTTTCATCCTGACTTGAAGCCGTAAAAGGCAATCAAAAAATAATCTCATCAAGTTCTTGTCTCTGATGATAATTCTCATACAAATATGTTTCTTTTATCAAAACTGATTACAAAAATCTACCTCAAGTATAGATCCGTATCGTGAGAACGGCCAATTCAATGATCAATTATGGTTGAGCATTCACTATGACTAGATTTCAAATTTATCATCGAGAATTCCTTCTTGGATGAAATGAACAAAACTTTCCCTTAAAAATTGTCGTTACCGAGTGATCTCCACTGATGAAACGAAACCGTCTCCGAAGGAAAAAACAATTGAAGAAAAAAAATCTCTGATTAATATGAACAAATATTTGTATCATTTGGATCGATTTCTCCAACGACCATCTTGTCGATAAAGAAGAAGGAAATTGTTCCGACAGAATAGAGACATCAAATAGAATTGATTTAGCAATTTCACATGAGAAAAATTCGTGAAACACGATTGGTATTCACGAAGACTCCGTTTAAGTGGAGATGATTAATGTGGAGAACAGTCAAGTGATCGTTCACGAATTGTATTGGAAAGAAAGAATTCAATCGATGACCTAGAATGATCCGGAATTAAAACAAAATTTAATTCTGTAGTTAGAGAAACTGAAAATTTAATAATCGATAGTGATTCGAGATCGACAATCTGAACAAAATCGAAGACGGTAGAATCGAACTCGTTTCTCTTTCAGAATTAATGGAACGTTCGCAATTTATTTCAATTATTAATATTGAAGAAAAACAAATACGAATAGAAACATTTACAGAGATTAATGATGAAAGTATATTGGAAGGAATTGTTTTCTCGGATGATATACATCATTGCTTTCAGATGAGATAAAGTGACAAGGCACTGCATTGATTGCTAAATCTATAATTACGTTGAGCTTTCTAAGCGATACATGAGTTGTCGTAGACCATATTGGCGAGGTATACGATGAATATCGGATTTGTGACAAAACTGATACAAGACAAATAATTGATAGTCGTTGAGTCTTGAAGATGGATGCAATTCGGCATACCGCAACAACACAAATAAAGTTCCTTTCATCGTGTAAATATATGGAGAAAGTAATGGTAAATCAAAATCAAAAAAAAAATATGTACTCTGGAAATTTATATAGACAGTGACAATGGTTATTAATGTGTAAGGTATCAGAGATGCTTCAATGAACCAACGAGAGATTGTCATCCAATGAATTGAACGATTGCTCATCAGCCATGTCAATGCAAAAGCAACAGATACATAAGTGAACATCAATCGAACTTCATAATGAATATATCGACAAAACTGATCTAACCGTGAATTACTTCGTTCGTACACCGAGAAGTCTTCGATACGTCGACGATCACATTGGTATCATGTCCATAAATATTGTCCTATGGCTACTAATGGCATGGCTAGGGGGAAAAGAATAAACAAGGTAATGTACCATACGTAACACAAGTGGAAAAACAGCCAAAATGAGATTGTTTGATCACATAAAGACAGAAGTCGTTCATTGCCATTAGAAATTATTGACGCTGATTCATTGAAATACATCGGAATCGGAATGATCATCTGTAGAAGAAATGCACAGTGATTGCGTTCTCTTCTTCTTATTCTCTGTATTTCATTCTTCAACACAATGTCTTGCGTTGTTTCCTCTTTCTTTATCAGCTATTGGCAAGTATCTACCAATGATAGAAAGGTAATTCTTTGTCAGCACTAGGAATGTGCTGCCAATTTCGTCATGTATCAAAGAATCATTCTCATTCAAAATAAAAAATGAACAAGTATCTGTCAACTTTAGTTCGACACTTCGACCAATATTTCGTCAAAACGTTGAGCAATTGGTTCGATTTTTCGAAGAATATTATTTCTCATCGATTCGTCCCATTCGAGCTATTAAAATGAAAATAGATACAGGAACCTACTCTGCTACGGATGAAGTCCAATTAAACGAGAACGAGAGTAAATCAATATACAGAGAAGAATAATTAGACAAAAACATGTAATGACGATCATTAATAACTATAGGAAGCGAAAAATCATCGTCATTCAATCCTTTCAATTTATTTATTTCGGATTCGTTATGAGAACGTATTTATTTTCAACAAAAGATGTGAATTAGTGAATGAGTTATGAAAACGATTGGCCGAAACATACTCTGTAAGACAATTCAGCAAAACTAGCTAATCTCAATGCTCTCTTTCTTGATAGTATTTTTAAAATCAACATTTTGAGATGAATATGAAATCCCTTAAATGTATCTGATAATAACATTGTCAATAAAACAGCAAGATCTTCTTTCATTGACATTCATCAATATAGAATATTCAATGATCAATATGAGAGTCTGTTTATCTATTTGAATAAAATCTTCCATTCATTTGAGATATCAACAATTACTATATACGAAAAACGTATTCTTCCTGCATTATGAAATTTTAAACAAATATTCGACAATAGTAAGATTAACAATGAAAATTTCTTTAACACTTTATCGAAGAAAATGAGAATGTTTCAACAGGCTATTTTTCTTCAAAATCAACTGATTATTGATAGTGGAGACATTCACATAACCTTTATGATTCAAAAACATTTCGAGAAAGTGAAAATAAAGCGAATTAATAAATTTATAAGGGAACATGGTTGCTAAGGTGTAGAATAATGAAATTCCATGAGAGAGATTATTCTGATATTTTTTGTTTAATTCATTTCTGTTGATCAAGAAATGACTAGATCTTGTGAAAGCTTGTTCAAAACAATTTTTATTTCGCAACGCTTCGCCGTGAGATACGTTAATGTTTTATCCACAAAATCAAACGTGTACGTGTTGAACTCGTGTCGGGATGATTTTTCCGAGTCAAAAAAAAAAAGAACAAGACTTTTGTCCGCCATGAAAGTCGGATCAGTGTCATCGTATGGTGCGTTTTGATGATAAAGAGATCTCGCTCTTCTTAAATAAATCATTTTTAATTAAATAAAACTTGTCTGAAAATAATTGAAAGATAAAAATGTGAATATTTTTCCATAAAATCGAATAAATCAAAAAAATTCCAGTAGAAGAGGCTCCACAAAAGTTCGTATGGTATTTGTTTACGATAGTTGTTTTGTTGATATAAGGTGATTATCTATTATTTGATTCGTTTTTTTTTGAAGAAAAAAAATCTTTATCTTATTGTGAATAATAATAATGTCGACAAATAACTTGAATGGAATTACCAATGATGAAAATGAAGAAAAACCCATGAAAGAAAGCGAATGTGAATTATTTAATCTTGAAGATGATGATGATGAACAAAAACAAGAATTAAATGAAGATAATCAATTAAAATGTTCATTATGTAAATAATTATTTACTCAACCAAAATTCTTATCATGTACACATACATATTGTCTACGATGTTGTGAAAAATTAGTTGAAAAAGATCAAATTCTATGTTCAACATGTCAACAAATAACCGAGGTAAATTTAACATTAATCTCAACAAAAAAAACGAATGAAAACAACTGATTATTTTAGGTGTCAAATGTGAATGAATTAATTGATAATTTTATTTTAATTCATGAATTAGAAGAATTTGCTTTAAAAACTGGTTCAATTGAATGTCGTGCATGTACATCAAATGAACTTGATGTTGTTCATTGTTCTACATGGTCATCATATTTATGTGCTAAATGTTGTCTATTACATTCTTTTGTCAAATCAACACAATATTATCAGATGAAACAGTATTCTAAATAGGTCAATGGTACTATACAATGACTTTTGTTTAGCGGAACGGCACGGTAGTTAATACTACTGTTGCAAGTAAATTAAATTGCGTCAACATATTGCAATAATATGTACTTGTACGATATTTTTCAGTTCAATTTTGGTTATTGAACACATTGATTGTCTATAGTGCATGTTCTTAATTACAGTATGAAACATAGAGAATAACTCTGTGCATCTGTTTAACAAATAACTGCAACGTCGACTATTCGATCGATGTAGCTAGTGTTCAAGAAATTCAATCATCGCTTCCATCTACCACCAAGCTTATCAATATTTAAGGTACTCGTATATATATATATCGTGACGCAGGTTGATCCTTTAATAAAAATACTGCATTCAACATATCGAAAGCTCTCACATATTAATTTAATCATGCAGTAGTATGGGCACTGTATGTTAATACACAGACACGAAATTGGCATCAAACTGCAATGTTCTATGGAGAATACAGCAACTTTCTCTATTTAATACTTACACAAAAGTCGTTGAACATTTTAAACATGTATGCTGAAAGCACTACAAGTGTTTCTTCTCCATAAACGTCCACTTATCTTATCAAGCTATCTTTTTACTTGAGTGGTAATATTTTTATTGAGATATTCGGTTTATCTACAACAAACAATTACAATAAAGATTTATTGAGCGTTGCTATTAGTCTCAGCGTGAATGTATTTAGTACAACATCTACATCTCTCCCATCATCGAATAATACTTTTCAAACAATAATGTCAGTTAATGGTTCTACCACTGGAACAGCAAATTTAATGATGGCTTCACCATCAGCTATTAGAAACACGAATTCGATCGTCGAAACATGTACAGCATCGACAATGTCATCCACAGCAACATCTGATATGTCCTATTATTGTTTAAAATGTACACTTTCCCTTTCTCTTTAGGTGCTCAACGCTGCTTTAGTACAAATCGTGTTTTTTGAGAGAATGAGACTAGGTACCCTCACCCTCAAGATTCATTAGCTACCATTAATATTTTACTTAAAATATTAAAATGATGAATTTTATTTGTTTAATGCATAAAACATGCACAACATTCTAAACGGAGAATAATCTGTTCAAAATCACGTTTTTGTCTTTGTTTAATTGTTTTAATATTTTGTTTTGTATTGAATAATATTTCCTCTTGATTATCGATGATTAATATTTTCTTTGATTCAAATACCCAATTTACATATCGTTGAAGTTCTTTTTTCGATATAAATGGATCAACAAGTTGTACAGCACGTTTGAATTCATTAATTGAGATTAATCTTTTTAAAAATAAAATAACATTAAAATATTTATTTTCTTTTAATATAAAAAAAAAGCAACATTACGGTTGTCCAATAAGTATATTTTTAATTTTTTCAATATATTCATTTTTATCTAATTGTAATTGTTCACGTATAGTTTGAAGAAATTCTCCAATGTGTCCTTCATCATCTTCCATAAATAATAATAAAAATTCAAATTCATTTTTGTCTATTAATAGTTGTTGTAATTCTTTTTCAACTGAATTAATCAAAAGTGATATACGTTCATTTGTCCAATTTGGATAAAGTTCATGAAGAGCATTAATAAAATCTGACCATTGAATTGTCTATAATAACTTAAATAAAAGTTTGTCGTACAATCCTTATGAAATTAAAATATTAAAACTAATCGAATCGTTTATTTGCATTGTAAATAAGAAGAAAACTATAGTATCTAGAATGTCTCCATGGTAATATCTGTCATGGTTTCTGTGAAAGGGAAGAAAAGTAAATTTCTGAATCTATATACTTCAACATTCGTTTTAGATCGTATGTCATAAAAATACATACAGATTTTGTTGGAGAATTTGAACATAATTTAATAAAATATTGAAAAATACGAGCAAATTCTTTCATTTCATAATGATAAACATTTTCTTCAATTTGTCCTGTTAATATTTGCCAAAATAAATTTATTTCATAATTATTTTTATAACGATTACATGCATATTTTATATTATAACCAATTTCAATAGCTATTTGTTTACTATCAAATCTTTTTGTTAAATAATCAAATACATAATCAGTTAATTTTATATTTGATTTTATTTCAAACTAAATAAAAATTTTTATATTATTTATATGAAAATTATTATATATAAATATACATTATTTTCTTTATATGATTTATTTGACCAAATTTCTTTAATAAGTAAACCAGTTATTCGTCGACTCATATGCCGATTTTTAATAAACTTTTTTTCCAAGGATGTATCTTGACATATTTGTTCAAAAAACGAATTTTTTTCATCCAATTCCTAAAGATAGAAATTATTGAATAATTTTCTATGAAATTTTAATTAATACGTTTTTATTGATAGTAATCATTGGCAAAAATTCATCATTATTTTCATCAATAATTTCATTAATCAATATATTAACTAATTGTTCACTTGTCTTTCCAATTGATAGATTTTGCCAGTCTATTATTATATGAGAACATTTATCCCAATCAGGTCTAAATGAAATTTGAATTACAACATGTAGCGAATGGCTCATAATAAACGAATCTTGATGTTCTTCTTTTTCTAGAACACATCTCAATATACCGAAGACTAAGGGGCTGCGGATCAATGCTGTTTTTGACTCACATTCGAAGTTCTTTTTATCAAAACCTGATAATAGATTCCATTGAATTCGGATCCAAAAATTTTGAGCCCAACAGATTCTATTGATACACATCGAAACGTAATGAAGAGATATTATTAACATGTTGATTATGTTTTTCTTTCAACTTTATTTTGTTCTTTGTATTTGAAATGATATTTTTAATTATAAAAACAAAAAGTACCAAAAAAGTCTTGAAAAAGCGAGTATTATATGTTGACTTTAATTTTTCTATAATCAAGTTGAAAACTGAATGCAATTTGAGCCTGAAGTTAACTTCAAATGTGAGTTGTGACCTGAACATGTAGGACCTTATGAAAGGTTCTGTTTTGGAGTTGCTTGATAGGCTCTACAAAATTATTTATGCGTCTTATAAACAACACACAATTTACAAAAATTAGTTTAAATTATCCATCGGATGAATTTTGGACAGCTATAAAGGTATAAGCTGAATATTTCTCCGTAAGCTCACATACAGTAAAATTTTATACGGCTTATTGATACATGATAATACTGATCTCAAAAATAGCCTTAAAGCTCCAAATTTGACCGACTTACATTCTTTTTCTTCTGTAAAATGTTCATTTTATTTCAATAACTGAATCTATATGAATTTTTTGAATGTAGACCGTACGAGAAACATTTGCTTTGCAAGCTTATAACCTTCTAAAAGTCATCCCATCAATAATTTAAGCTTTTTTTTGATATACTGTCAAACATTCGATCAAAATATGGCAGAGACATGCATTGCGACTGAAACACTATCGCTGCCGCTATTGTCACTACCACGATAAGCACCTCTAAAGTATGCATTAGATATATGCTCGCACTTGACTATTTTGCATCTCTTCAATTTTTACTATTTTCTATGAGTTATAAAAATATGTTAGTATAAAATATTATTGAAAAAATATTCTAAAAAGAGGAAAACACTTTGATGCATTTATTATGAACCACTTAGTATATTAAACATTCTTTTATCATACCTTGGAGTAAGAATATTCCTGACATATTGCCATTCAGAATAATAAGTATCTCGTTCTGCAAGAATATCTTTTGTTTGTTGAATTAAAAATCTACTAATGAAATTTGAATTTATTGTTAAAAGAAAATTTCACTTACTTGCAATTATTGTTTAATTCATGAAAATTATTTCTTAATAGATTAGTTTCGGTTGTTAAATTGTCATATTGTAGTGTTAACTCATCAAAATCTTCTCGTAGTTCAACTTTACTATCTATATCAAAAATAACTCGAATAAAATCTTTTTTTTTTTGTAAAAGAAATACGACTTACAGGCAAATTCTATATCAATCAAAGATTTAATCGAAATAAGAAGTTGTTTACGACATTCTCTAAAATGAACGTTTGATTTTCGTATATTAGTAAATTACTATGTCCAAAGAATGTAACCAATCGAAACTCTAACATCATAGTTCTATTTGGAGGTTCATATTGAATTTGAGAAAAATGTTAGTACTATCATTTATATTAACAAATAAAATAGATTGATCTTCATTCGTAGATTTACATAAGTATTTATCAGAGGATAGTTTTATTTTTAAGATCAATTGAAACAGCACATTGAATTAGTCTTAAATCAAAGTCACATATGACAATTATATCATTGTGAGAAAAGTTTCGATACTTTTCATTATTTTTTTTTCCAGACATTATTTCATTGATCTCATAAAAATTAATTCGCGCTTAAAAAACAACATATATGAAAATATCCTGTGGAATTTTTTCGTTTGTTAATGAATACACTTACAAAAGTGTATAACGAAGTGTCATAATATCAATACCATCTTTATCTGAATTATTATATAATTCTTCATTATAAAAATATTTTGATAATAAATTCTCTTCATTATTATTTGTATTTTCATTCATATTGTAAATGAAAATTAAGTTAAAATAAATGCACCATCTAATAAAGATGTCGTTGGATAAAAATTCATAAAAATTGAATTTTTTATTTAAATTTATTATTTTATCATAATATTTCATCCTTTTTTTTTTCAATAAAATTTTTAATAATATCTTTAAGTAATATTCTTGTTCCACACGTTAGCCTCTGATAGGTTTATGTATCTTTATTTTATCCAATCATTCAAACACACCCCATACTCCGGTGTTTGCTAATTGATTCGTCTCTCTTGTACACAATAAAAGAAAGAAGAAAAAGGAACTCTATGCTCATTTATTCTTTTTTAGCATCATGATTCGTTTAACTTACTCATTATTTCTACTCGCTTTTATCGTCACTGTTTATTCAACAGATCATTTTGTTGAACAATTTGAAGGTAAAGATTCTTTTTGGTTTCTTTTCCATCATTAACTTCTTTCTTAAAGATGAAAGTTACAAAAATCGATGGGTACAATCAACAGCTAAATCAGATTTAGGAGAATTTAAATTATCTCATGGTAAATTTTATGGTGATGCTAAGAAAGATCTTGGTAAGTTTATTAACTAATAATCAAAATGTATGGTAATATTATAGCTGATGTTACCCATTATAAAAAGTATTCCACTATCACATACTAATAATATCAGCTAATAATGTCATCATACTTTCTAATGGATACAATTGAACATGTGTTATAGAAATGTTTAATTTAAATGAAATATCCATTTTATTTTATTTTTTTTTCTTAAGGTCTTCAAACAACTCAGGATGCTCGTTTTTATGCTCTTTCTGCTAAATTTAATAAATTTTCAAATGAAGGAAAAACTGTTGTTATTCAATTTACTGTTAAACACGAACAAAAAATTGATTGTGGTGGTGGTTATGTTAAAGTCTATCCAGCAGATACTGATCAACAAGGTCTTACTGGTGATTCACCATATCATATTATGTTTGGTAAATTATATAGATTATTTTAGTTTTTTTATTAATTCTTTTTTTTTTTAGGTCCTGATATTTGTGGTTATGATAAAAAGAAAGTTCATGTTATTTTTACATATAAAGGAAAAAATTTATTAATTAAAAAAGATATTAAATGTAAAGATGATGAATTAACACATCTTTATACATTAATTCTTAATTCTGATAATACATATGAAGTTCGTATTGATGGTGAAAAAGTTGAAGGTGGAAAACTTGAAGAAGATTGGGATTTTTCTGTACCAAAACGAATTCCAGATCCAAATGCTAAAAAACCATCAGATTGGGTTGATGAAGCAAGAATTGATGATCCAACTGATACAAAACCAGAAGGTAAATATTATAAATTTTAAAAGAAAAAAAAAACCATTCTTAATTTTTATTTATTAGGTTGGGATAAGCCAGAACATGTTGCCGATCCTGATGCTAAAAAACCAGAAGATTGGGATGATGAAATTGATGGAGCATGGGAACCACCAATGGTTGATAATCCAGACTATAAAGGTGCATGGAAAGCTCGTCAAATTGATAATCCAGCTTTTAAAGGACCATGGGTTCATCCCGAAATCGATAATCCTGAATATGAAGAAGATCCAAATCTTTATTTATATAAAGATATTGGATTAATTGGTTTTGATTTATGGCAAGTTAAATCAGGTACTATCTTTGATAATGTTATTATCACAGATAGTGTTCAACGAGCTGAAGATTTTGGTAACGAAACTTGGGGTAAAACAAAAGATGCTGAAAAAAAAATGAAAGATTCACAAGATGAAGCTGAAAGAAAGAAAGAAGAAGAAGATAGAAAAAAACGTGAAGCTGGTTAGTAATATTATTTATTTTTTTTGAAATAGAATAAAAATTTCTTTCTTTCTTTCTTTCTAGAAGAAAAACCTAAACCAACAACTGATAATGATGATGATACAGAAGATACAGAAACTAGTACACATGGTGATGAATTATAAAGGACAAATTAAATACATTCCCAGTCAGTTTTTATGACTTAGTTTTAATCCATTCTTTTTTTTCTTTTTCATTTTATTCTTTTGTTATTGTTGCGCTGACTTAAACATCATTTTGCTTGTTTGTGTGAACTTATATATTACACGCTTTTTTTCTTTGTTTTGATCTTTTTTATACGTCACTCACTGTTTATTGATGGAGTAAAAAAAAAACATACTATAATGATGAATCATAATAGGTTATTACATAATTCTCTTGTAATGAAAACTATATATACGCACATCACCTGACAATATAACAAAACAGAGAGAGAATGGCAGGTAATAATAAAGAGTTGATTCCTGAAGAACATGAAGAAGAAATATTCGTATTAAAATCAATATTAAATGAAGATTTTGTATCAGTTGATAATAATGAAAATTATCTGTCAACATTTGATTTAATTATTCGTTTTGATTCTTTACCTAATAAAATTTTTCTTCATCATGAAGAATCTAATACATCAACTGAAATCACTCATTTACCACCTATAACTCTTCGAATTAATTATCCACAAACATATCCTAAAATAGATCCACCAATTTATTGTATTTTATGTGATTATTTAACATATGATCAATTATTATTATTAGCAAATCAAATGGATAGTATATGGAAAGCTGGTGAAGTCGTTGTTTATACATGGATTGAAATAATAAAAGATTATTTTTATAATTTAAATAATAAACTTATACTTGTATCTATTGAATCATCAATAGATGATAAACGATTTATAACAAATTATGATAAAATTGGTTCGAAAGGAATTTATGAACAATTAATTGAATATAATCGAATACAAAATCAATTTGAATTTAAACAAACAAATCATATTTGTCCTATTTGGTAAGAAAAATTCTCATTAAATGATTTTTTTATTATGAAAAATCTTTTAGTCTAGAAGAAAAATCAGGAAAACTATGTTTACAATTTGAAAAATGTCATCATTATGCTTGTCTATTATGTTTAAATTCAATGGCAAATGAATATTTATCAAATATTCAACAATATAAATCAATAAATTGTTATGAATGTAATTCATCTTTATTTTTATCTGAACTTCGTCGAATATTTTCTGATGATAAAAATTTCTTAAAATATCAACAACATTTATTAGAACAAACAGTTGATATGGTATGGTGTCCACGTTGTCATTATTCAATAATATGTTTACCATCAGAAAGTATATCAGGAAATCATTTATCATTTGTTGAATGTTTTCATTGTCAATATACATTTTGTCGACGATGTCAAGAAACTTGGCATCCACAAATTCAATGTCCAAAACAAGAAATTATTCAAAATATTTTAACAAATCATAAATCTAATCAATCAAAAATGAATGATATTGATTTAAAAAAACTTTTATTAGAAATAGAAAATATAAAAACAATTGAACAATGTTCAAAACCATGTCCAGCATGTAATGTTCGAATTGAAAAAAATGGTGGATGTCAACATATGCATTGTCGTGCATGTCAAATAGATTTTTGTTGGACATGTGGATGGTATGGATCTAGTTATGGTTTTCATCCATGTAAACCCAAACCTGACAAATCTGAAGCAGCACTTCCATTTGATATAAATGAAAAAGTTGAACATATATTTACTAATGAAAAGAAAAAAGGTATTCGACTTGAGATTGCTAAACGTGTACAAATGTGTCCAAGAGAAAATTGTGGTCAAATTCATATTAAAATTGGTACAAATAATATGGTTACTTGTGAAAAATGTCAAGAGTCTTTTTGTTTTTTATGTGGAGAAACTGTTTATGGAACATTTCATTTTGCGGAGTATGGATGTAAAGCTAATACTAAAGCTTAGTATTTTTTAAATACATAATTAATTATATTTATTTATTATATCAAAATAAATCAATAAAATTATATTAGTAGACAGAAGTACCACTACTATATGAAAACTAGTTTTTTTTGTCGTAAATAGTATTCAATGTTTGTTTATTTAAAGATTTTATTGCAAAGTCAGCATTGTAGTTGATACAGTTGGCCTAACATTTAGATTTTGAGAACATATGTCGATCTTTAGACATAAGAAAAAATGTCAAAAGAATTCTGTTTTATATTTAGAAAACTGGGTATAAATTTAAATATTTTTTGAACAACACAACAGATGAAATATGCAACCGAATAGTTAGGATTTCAATAATTTTTACTTGGTAACAGAACATTTATTGACCGCTGTATATCAACTAATACGATTCAGAAATAAAATCGATGCTAGTACAGATTTCAGACTGGGTCCATTTTCACAAACCGAGATCAATTTATCAAGGTCTATTTTGAAACTACAACCTAATTATATTTTGATTATTATAACAGAATATTCTTTGATCTCTAGTGCAGGTGTTTGGTAATAACTTAAATTTGAAAATATTTTTTTAACAATCATAGTTAAATATGAGAATATGTAATTGTGTTCAAAAGGTTTCGACTATCTTTCATCTCTTCAATATACTGTACATAGCCATAATTATATTCCATTAATAAACTAAACTAAGTAACTTTCAATAGCCAAAAATCGATTGTTTAAAGTGCATAAGTGTGTAATCGTAGAGGATTGGTTATATTTTTTTTTTGTTTATTTATTTACCTTGATCGATTTTTTTCCTTCTTCTTCAACTTTTTGTTGTTTGTTTTTTTTAGAACTTACATAGTTGCTTTTTCTTTTTTTTTTCGTGTGTGTTTCGTGTGTTCAGAAATCGTGTTTTTTTTTTCTTATTTCTTTTTTTTTCTTTTTTGTTGACTTTGTTTGTTTGTGTGTGTTTATCGTGTTTAAATGTCAACCGATCAAGGTATTTCTTCTTCAACAAACAACAATAATTCAGGTTTTCAACCAGTTCGTCAAAATTTGGATAATATTGGACATACATTTGAAAATTCAATGCAAATGTTTGCTATGAAACAGCAACAGCAACAGCAACAGCAACAACAACAACAACCAATGACATCACCAATAACTGGAACAATTTATACAGGTCCACCAGCGAAATATTTAAATAGTAACAATGGTTATATGAGACCAATGTTACCGTCGCAAAAATATATGACATATAATGGTTCATCATTACAACAACGTAGACAAAATAATAATGGAGTCGATAATGCGACAAATGATTCAGTCAAGTAAATAGAAAATTGAAATTTTTTTTTTTGTTTTTTATTAAAATATTAACATGAGAGTTATTTAGTAAAAGAAAAGTTTTTGTTGGTGGTCTTAGTCCAGATACAAAGATGGGTAAGAAGTGTTTTAGTTGTTATATAGAATTATTGATGTAAAAATTATTTTAGAACATCTTCGTGAATATTTTTCAAACTTTGGAGCTGTTGAAAGTGCAACTGTTAAATACGATAAATCAGGTCGTTCAAAAGGTTTTGGTTTTGTTCTTTTTGAAGATCCTGATACACCTAATAAAGTAAATAATTAATTAATAGTAAAATTTTTTTTAAATTTTTTTTTTCTATTTAAAAAAAATAAAAAAGGTTTATTCTCAAGATGTACATGTAATTCAAGGCAAACGTGTTGATACAAAATCTGCACATCGTCGTGATCAAGCTTTAGCTCGTAAAGTTTTTGTAGGTGGTTTAGATACTGAAATAAGTGATGGTGAATTACGTGAATATTTTTCACAATTTGGAAAGGTTAAATTTATTTAATAGTTTAAAAATAAAAAATTTGTTTTTTTTGATTATTTTTTAGATTGCTCAAATTGAAGCACCAATTGATAAAATAAAACAAAAACGTCGTCCATTTTGTTTTATACTTTTTGAAAATGAACAAAGTGCTGAAGATGTACTTCAACAAACTCGACATTCATTAGCTGGTAAATCAATTGATTGTAAACGTGCAAATCCAAAAAGTTTAGAAAATAATCAACAAAATCCAACAAATAATATGATGCAACAACCATTAACACATTATAATATGCCAAATTTAAATCAAAATTTATTTCAATATCCACCACGTAAATAATAAATATTTTTATATTTAAATAAAAAAAAGAATAAATAATTAATTTATATTTAGAACAACGTTCTCAACAACAATTACAATATCAACAAGTCGCACTTGCTGCTCAACAACAACATTACCCATATTATAAGTAAAATTTAAAAAAAAAATTATTTTATTTACTATTTTTTTTTCTTTAAATTTTTAGTCAACAAGCAAATCAACAAGGACAAAATCGTTCACAATCAAATCGACAACAATTACAAACAAATAGTCAACCATGGTCACCATTAAGTCCTGCTCAATGGCAAAACCCAAATTATGGTAAAAACAAATTTTTTTTTTCTTTAGAATTATAATTACTTATTTTATTACAGCTGATCCTCGTTCATATGGTTCATATGCTCCTTCATCAGCATCGGCTTCTAGTGCAACTTGGCAAGTTGGTCCACATCCACAAGGTAATTCGTATGGTCAAGGACGATCACAATCAGGTAATTCAACTAATACACCTGCTGCTAATTCGAGTTCAGCACAATATTCTTATCCAACATGGAATTATAATCAACCGCAAAATTCTCAAGGACCAGCAAATCAATATAATTATGGAGCTGACTCATCAAATGGTCCGCCAAATGCATTTGCATATCAAGCAGCAACTGGTTACGATCATTTCTCGTCTGATTCAGTACCTCCGCCCAATTATAATCGTCAATAAGCAATTATTATTAAAAAAAAAAACACGAGCTAACATACTGTACAGTTTGTCTTCCTATTTTCCTTGATTATACGTGTGTGTGTGTGTGTGTATATGTGTTTTGCTGGATTTTTTTTTTTGTGTTTACTTTCTATCTCATATATCTGTGTGATGCAGAGATGTTATTTAAAAAAAAAAACTTTTGTATTATTTTTTTTTTGTTTATCGAGCATCAACATCTCAGATATTTTTGACGTTAATTTTTCTTTACTTTTGATGTCATTAAACAAAGATCTTGTTTGTTATTGTTATTGTTGTTTGATATTCACCGGTTTTTTGGATATTTACTAAACACAGTATTCCTTTCTTTTTTTCTTTTCTTCTTTTGCTTTTCGTTGATCTTGTTTGTAAACGAGCATATATATATATATATATATACACACACGCTTCTAAAAATCCTTCATGGTTTTCTTCTTTTGTTCCTTCTGTTCTTCACTACAAAAAAAAAAAAACAACGTCTTCTTTTTTTTCTTTTTGCTGCCTATTCGATACATGTAAGAACAAAGTTCGAATAAAAAAAAAAAGATCAAAAAAGAATTTTATCTCACTTTTTTCAGGTTTAAAGATATATCTAGAACAAAAAATCGTTTGTCTTGTACAAGGATAAATTATCATTTGTTTGTATTCAATAGTTATCAATCATGATGAGAAGGTCATTATTGCTCTTTTAAGAGGCGCAATATACCAATATATATATATTACTAAGCCTTGATAGTTGAAGCAAAGACAGACATAGTACCCGTTATATAAATATATAAAATTCAGTCAAGTGGAACATTCATTTTTTTTCTTTTGTATACTGGTGATTACTTTCTTTGAGTCCAATTACTTTTGATAAAAACTTATTATTAAACGTGATCCTGTCAGTACTGAAAAATTATCAATGGGTGCAGGTGCTTCACGTCGTCCACAACCTAGGATCCCTATTCCACAATATGGAGGAGTAGGAGCTGTTCCACCACAACTTAATGTTGCACGACCGAGTAGTCCACTTAGTCTTAATAGAAGAAGTAATTCACCGAAACCAAATCAAATGTTAGCTATGCCACCATTTCAACAAGGTACACCTCCCAGGCTCGGTCAATCTACATCATATCTACCACCAAGTCCTCTTCTTCAACGATTTTCTGGACAACCATCATTTCAGCAACAACAACATTTTCCAACAGGTCCAGGTGGTTTTCGTGATGTGGATTATACAGCAGTTGCTAATATAGCTGGTTTGAATCCAGGTGATGTAGCATTACTTCATAGAGAGTATGTAAATTTAACACGTGGTGGTATGCAAAAAATTGATCGTGTTTGTTTTCGACAATTGTTACGTGATGCTATGGTTGAAGCAAATAATGAACATATTGATCGAACTATTGAAAATATATTTATATGTATTGATCGAAATCATGATGGTTTTATCGATTTTCCAGAATTTGTTGGTGCATTTCGAGATGTATTACGAGGTCCATCTGATCCATATAATTGTATGCAGCAACAACAACAACAACAACCTTATCATGATGATCGTTCACGAATACATTCTAATATTTTTTCTCAACCATTAGCAATTATGCAACAACCACAATTAGGAGGACAAATTATAACAGTACCATCGACTGGTATTCAACAACAGCCATATGTTTGTAATAGTGCAGCTCCATTAGTAATTTCAGTTGATTCAAATCAATCACCATATATAATACAATGATGAGATCAACGTATAATATCATAATCAACAATTCTATAAAGTATATCTTTGCTTATATTGCGATTGATGACTAATCTTCTTTTTTAAATCGTGTCGAAAAGAAGACTTTTTCTAAATAAAAAAGAAGAGTTAACTATTATTTAATCGATACGTTTAATGTACTCAGATTGAAAATAAAGAAACAAAACAAAATTTAAATAGATTGTAATGATTAATTATTCAATATAATCATGATGAATCTTTTTAGTCAATAATAATTTAATGTTAATTCGTATTTCTCGAGAAAAAAGAAAATTCGTATTTATTTGATATTTTGGATATATTGTATTAAAATATAATTAAAAGTGTAGGAGAGATAATATTGAACTAGCATTTCAATTATCTTCTCGAACAATCTTATTCAAATATATACATTAAATATATTTAATAATAATACTAATCAACTTATTTTGTCATATATTGACTAAGAAGAGGTGGAGTAAAGAATAAAGATCATCTATATATTCTTTTATAAAAATCATTTTATTTGAGTGAATTAAAGACGATAAGATGTCAAATCAAAGATTCATCATCGTATGTGTATTCATTGGTTTGATTATTCAAATAATCAATGGACAAATGCCATGTCCTGTTGAAGAAGATCCAGTACAATTAGCTGAATGTGCACAACTTGATGTACAAGCTATAATTCAAGCAGCTAAAGGAAATTTAAAATTATTTTGTAATTTAGCTGAAAGATATATGGAATGTTTTAAAACAAAAACTCGAAATTGTATTGGTGGATGGGTAAAAAAAATGAAATATATTATTATAAACAATATAAATTAATATATATATCTTTTTCTTTTTCAAGGCAGCTGAAGGTGGTTTTACTGAATTACAAAATTTAGCTCAATGGTGTTGTGTTAATCCAGGTTTACCTGAACCTGAGGAATGTCCACTTCGTCGTAAATATTATTTAAATAAATTATTTTTAAAAATAAAAAAATATGTTTTTGTTTCAGGTAATCCAAAATGTTTTTCAGGTGATGATTTTGTTTCAATGAAAAATGGTGAAAAAAAACTTTTACGTGATCTTCGACCAGGTGATCGTGTACTTGTCATGAATACACAAAAACAAATTGAAGAAGATGAAATTATTATGATGCTTGATAGTCAACCAAGTCGTGCAGGTTTATTTATTTTTATTTTTAAATGATTTATATGTTTTTTTCTTCTTGTATTTAGCTTTATTTTATTCAATTGAAACTGAAACTGGTCATCGTTTAAGTTTAACAGGAAATCATTTTATTGCAGTTAATCATAATGAACATTTTCTTCCAGCAAATCAAATAAAAATAAATGATATAGTTTTTATTTATACACAAGGTCAACTCCAACCTGTAACAGTTCGAAATGTTACTGAACAATATAAAATGGGATATTTTACACCAATGACTAATCATGGTAAAAATTTTATTTTATTTAATTTCATCTTTTTTTTTTAATAATTAATAATTTAATTAGGAACATTAATTGTAAATGATATGGCTGCATCATGTTATTCAAGTGTTGTTAGTCATAATTTAGCTCATCAAATATTAGCACCACTTCGTTGGTGGTATCGTTTTGCAAAAGTTTTTGCTGTTGAACAACCATTTGAATATATACCAAATGGTGGCATACATTGGTTACCAAAAGCAATGTTACAAATAACAGAAACATTTTTACCTAATGTATTAACAACACAAAATTTGTAATTGACATATATGAGATATTGTCATCTTATTTTAAACAATATTTTTCATTTATTTTTTTTTCTTTTGCGTGAAGTGTATGCTTTATTATTTTATTCTAATTATGAAAAAAATATAAAGTTCTAATAAATGAACGCATGGGTCGATGCTTTTATTTCTAATTATTTGATTTCTATAGAAGATGAGAGAAATTTAAAGATTTGGTAATAAATATATCAAAAGAAAGACTTAGTGTACGATGCATCATTTTATATGAAATAATTTGTTTCAGTCAGACATAGAATTTGAATAGAAATTTCAATGTTTAAATCTATAACTTGATTAGAATTCATATTTCTTATTAGTGAAGAATGGTGTCCTTTCCGCGATTCATAAATTGATATACAGAATGTTTCAAAAGTCTATTGAATTCATCATAGATAAATGTTAGAATCTTAATTTTCTTTTCAAAACTTGCGCCATAGAAAGTTTTAACTCATTTGGATAGTATCTTTGATATTAAAAACGAACAAATCACATGATTAGTGTGCGACAAAAGTTTCACCCTTAATAAAATAAATATTCTGCTTGATTTTGACATATTAGATTTGAGTGCAACATGTCTATTTACAAAAGCATTAGAAACATTTATTATGTACATAGCGTTTATTTAGTTATTTACTTATTTTTTGAGTAAAGTAAAAATATGTGAAATGCATTCGTAAATAGAGGAAAAATGGAATATTTCGAAAGTTTTGTAATATAAAGTCAAGTCCATAAATCTTACGGATTTTGTACAATTTTATTGTACTTTCAAAGCCTTCATAATGTTTTTTAGGACTTTACATAACTTTTAGAATTGTTCAGACTGTTTCTAAATGTTCGTGACTTGTCATCAATGAACCAACAATTCGAGAGTGTCCACAAATTTTGTGTAATTTCTTTGATGTCTTTACAGTTTTTTACAACACTTTTGTAAATTGCCGCTTATCGTTGTCTATGAATGTATTTTACATATTTCCGTCTTATTCCAAGAAGACATAGACAATATATATATTTTAATAAGAACAGCATATTTGTCCCACACTAATTCTATTTAGAATAGCATATAAATTCTGAAAAAATTTTTCTCATGAATCACTATTCATTTTTACTGCAAACGTGCATTTGTCATGATATTCTTTTTCGATAAAGAGATGTCAAGATTACAACTAATAACTTATTATTTTCAATTCTGTAATATTCTCATGCGAATGAAAATGAGACGAGTAGATCATGATGCCAGTATAAAAGTTTATCTTTTTTTCCGATTATTAATAATAAATTAATTTATAATTCTTTAACATTCGTTTCTCTATTTATCTTACTGTTTATTTTAAAACGTTGATTTATTAATTATAACAACTATCTATTATTCATTGCAGCATATCCTATCAAATATTATTATGAGAAAAACTTGCATTATCATATTTATTAAATTATTCTGATATTTTATCTGAAGAAAAATAAAATATATATATATATATTCAAAATATGTATTATTTATTTATCTTTCAAGCAGATACATTATCATGTTTTGGTTTCCAAAGACTGATTAATTTAGTAGCTGTTTCTCGAAGAACTTTCAAGTTTGGATCATCAATATTATTTCTATACATATCTATTGGAATTCCCCAACGTGCACCCGCTAATATTCCAACAATCGGTAAACAATATTCTTTATCATTAGCACTAGCATGCGCAATTGCTTTTGCTGCATTGTTTGATATATCAACATAATGAAGTGCAGCATTAAGTACTGTTGGTGCATAACCTGGATGTGTTTCTACAATAGGATAAGACCAACGATGATAACGTATGAGAATATTTGTTATATCAGTATGAAGACGAGGTGTTGCAAATGCTGAATTAACTGCATCAGTCCAACTTTCATTTTTAAGAAGTGAACGACAGATAAGATTTACAATTCCTGCTACTTGACCAGCAATTGGATTATAATGTGTTAATTTTGCTTCAAGTTTAGTAAAATTAAATAAATCATCATCAGATATATATTCACAAAAAGCCAATGGATATGAACGTTGTGCTGGACCACAACCAGCTGTATGTCCATTACATATTTTATCAGCTAATATAACAGTTTCATCAATTATTGATTGATCAAAACGAAAATTTTCGCGTGTAAGAGATGATTGATCATTTTTATGTTGTATTATTGTTTCATATATATATTTTGTTGTTTCACCAATTTCACATTTTTTTGTATGATATAAATAAAGATGTCGAGATAATATATCTGATCCATCAAATTTTTTACAATCAATAAGACTTTCACTAACATTAAATGCCATTAATATTGATGGATCATATTTAGATGCAATAGCATGTCCAATAAACGCTCCTTCACAATGTGTAAATATATTGGTCATTATTTAAAAAACTAATTTCTTTATGTAGAAATTAAAAACAAAATAATGTTACGTTAGAATTTTAAAAGAAATGAAATTTATATGTATCAAGCACAAAACAACGACGATGAATTGTTGAAAAATGTTGTTTTAGCAAAGAGAACGGATAAAATAAGTAAAAGAAAAAACACAAGAGTTAGCTTTTTTCTCTTTTCACCGATTTCTCTTTTGTCAATATTCAATACTTTCGGTATTAGTCAATACAAATGAATCATATTTCAAATGTAATCATTACCTCGTTTTGATTATATCGAAAATATTTCAAAAAATATATACAATTGTCGAAATATGGATTTTATTGAATAATTTATGCTAATAATGATACAAGTCTCTCATTGATATCATCATTTACTCTTTCGTATATAAATTTCATTAACCTATCATATTTTTTTAAAATGAAAACGTGAAATTAAGTATAAAAAAATTCTTCATACTTCAACATGTTTATTTATTTTAATAATAAAACTCAATAATGAACTATAAATATCCATTTAAAAACAAATAATCGATAAAATGTTTTTCATATTAATTGTCTCTTTAAAAAAAAATCTCTATCTACTAATTAACAATATTCCATACAATGTCATTTGATAATAAATTATAAATCATGTTTATATTACACTTGAGAATTATCACATATTTGCTTTCTTTCAATAAATTTTTATAATAGTATAAGAAAATCTAGTGACTATCATTTTGGAGAGAGGCGTTGCTATGAAACTTTGTTTCAAATGAAACCTTTTATCTTTCTCATTTACATTATAAAGAAGAAAAAAAAAAAGAATTACAATGGACATCACATACACACACATGAATATAGCGAAAGAAAAAAAAAGACATAGGGTGAAACAAAAAAAAAAAGAATTCAGTTCGATAGGCAGTTCATTTTCTAAACAAATAAAAAAACACACAACGAAAATTTTCGTTGATGTTGTTTAAATAAATTTATAATGGCAACTGTAACAACTGGTCGTACTGAATTATCTCCAATTCTTGATCCACATTTATTTACATTTAAACCAAAACTTAATCAAAAAAGTAATGAAATAGCACAAAATCTTTTATCGGATTTTTATGAACGTCAACTTAAACATGTTCAACGACTTCAAGAATTTGTAAGTTTTTATACAAAAAGAATATTTATATATAGATCAATTGATATATTTATAGAAAGAAGTAGCGGCTAGTAATTATCGTCAATGGTACTGTCATGAAAAACGATCAAAAAATCAAAGTGAAAATAATAAATCACCTTCAGAAAGTAAAACTATAGCAGAGGAATCATCAAATAATGATGAAAATGAATTACCGGTTGTAACTATAAAGGGTAGATCCAAATCAAATTTCTTAATATATGGTACTACTATTTACTTTTGTTTGTAGAATCTAATCAATCGAATGAGCGATTAGCTCGAATGATCCGTATATATCGTTCACCTTTACCAAGACGACCAGGTATGCCAGCTGCTCTTATACAACCACGATCAATAGGACATATACCAGGACGATCAGCGCCTCCACAAGCATCTGCACCAGTACTGATACCAGTACCAGCAGCATCTCCACCACCCCTGCCACCGCCACCACCACATGTACATGTTGTAATCCGACCTTCTCGTCGAATTTCACCAATAATGCGTTCTAAATCACCACCTAAAGTTATTCGTCAAGTTGATACATCACCAAAACGACCAATAATAAATGATTCAATCAATATAGAAAGACTTAAACTTGCACGTGATGAAGCTGAACGAGCTATGAAAGTATATAATTAAGAAAAAAAGATGAAAGAAAAAATAGCAGTATTATTTTGTTTTTCTATTTAGGAACATAAAATATTTACAATTATTGGTCCATATCCAGCTTTACGAGAATGTTTACGACGGTAATTTAACTAAAATAAATTTTATTTTTCTATATTATTTATTTTTTATAGTCGTGGTTGGGTTGAAAAATTCGATCGTCCTTCATTATTACCATCTGTTCATGGAAATAAAAAATCTGATAAAAAAAATAATAAAAGTGATGATGATGATGATAATGATGATAATGATGATGAATTAGCTGATGATGATCTTGGTTTGTTAATAATTTTCAAATTTATATTCAATAAATTTATTTATTTATCTTGAAAATTTAGATGAAAATCCTATTGATATTGATGAAAATGAAATTCCACCATGGGAAGAAAATGATGGTTATTATGGACTTTTATCACGTCTTGTTAAAACAGCTGTACCTGATTTTATATGGAGTGTACGAGCAACATATGATACAAGTACTTTAAATAAAGATCAAATGGTTAATCATTATTCACGAAATGGTTGTTTTACAACAAAGGTTAATTTAAAATTTTAATTTAAAAAAAAAAGAAACAAAACAATTTTTTTTTCTGTTCAGGTTGGTCTTTGTAGTAGTTTAAAAAATTTACCATGGTTTTATTCTGGTTGTGCAGATGAATTTTATCCACGATGTTATAAATTAACACATGACGATGATAAAGTTGCATTTATTGGTAAAATTTTCTCTTTATCTATTTATTAATAATATTAAAAAATGAATTTTGTTTTGGTTTATAGATGATTATCGTTTAACATCATGTATAAGTTTTCTTAAAGTTATTCAAAATCGATGTCGAGGAATTATTGAACCTGATATGAATTCAATATTAGCTATGAGTTCAGATAATCGTATTGATTCAACATTAAATTCTGATGAAGATCAACAATTAGTACGAACATATACAATACTTTCCGAACAATCATTATCTGTTAAACTTAATCTTGGAAAAACTTCATCAGTAAAAAAAATTCCTTCATCATTTATTGAATTTGCTTTAAATAAAGTTGAACAATTTACATTAGCATGTGATCATGAAGATATTGATATAAATTTAAATGCACAAAATGATTCAACAGATGAACAATGGACACTATTTATTGAACAATTTTATGCTGCTGCACAGTATGAATTAAAAAAAGCATTTTTTTCTATAATTAAAAATATTATTATTTTTATTTAATAAGTTCTTATACAGATATTGAAGGAATGGAAATATATATAAATAAAATTGATCAATGTTTAAAAAATATTGAACAACATTGGCCACAATATCATATTGATGGAACAAGAAATATTTGGATATTAAAACCAGGTGCTAAATCAAGAGGACGAGGTTTGTTTTGTTTTTTTATAATATTATTCTAGTTGAAATTCTTTCCTTAACAAATTATAACGATAGAATCAAACTGTTCGATCCAATCATGAAGCACCTGAATAGATAAAAGTGCATACAAACATCTTAAATCTTACCAGTCTAGAACGAGCTATTAGTGTAGTGATATCCTAAGGATAAACTTATATTTATCTTCAATACTCTAATTTATCATTTATATTTATAGGAATTGTTGTTTATGATCGTCTTGATGATATATTAAAATTATGTTCATCATCATTAACAAATGATAGAAAATTTGTTGTACAAAAATATATTGAACGACCATTACTTATACATACTACAAAATTTGATATACGTCAATGGTTTTTAGTAACTGATTGGAATCCATTAACAATATGGATGTTTAAAGATTGTTATTTACGTTTTTGTACTGAACATTTTAGTTTATCAACACGACAACAAAATGTACATTTATGTAATTATTCAATACAAAAACATTATAAAAATAATTCAAATCGACATACTGATTTACCAAGTAAGAGAAATATTAAAATATATTTAATTTTTCTTATTTTTTTTATTTAGCTGAAAATATGTGGACAAATTCTGAATTTATTGAAAAATATCTTCGACCAAAAAGATTAGCTGATAAATGGGATTCATTTATTTATCCTGCAATGAAAGATGCAATTATATGTTCAATGCTTGTTGCACAAGATACAATTGATCCAAGAAAAGTTTGATTTTTCTTTCTTTTTATTTGAAAAAAAAATTTCTTTTAATTTAATAGAATTCATTTGAATTATTTGGTGCTGATTTTATGCTTGGTGAAGATCTTAAACCATGGCTTATTGAAATTAATTGTAGTCCAACAATGGCTCGATGTACAGCAGTAACAACAGAAATGTGTGATGGTGTTCTTGAAGATACTTGTAAAGGTAATCAAAAAAATTTAAAAGAATTAAAATAAAAAATTTTTTTTTAGTAATAATTGATCGAAAATATAATCGAACAACTGATATAGGTCGTTTTGAATTAATACATAAAGGAGCACCTGTATCAGTTCCAATTTATATTGGAATTGATCTTCGTATTGAAGGCAAACCATGTAAACCTAGTCGAATATATAATAAAACTACACCTGTTTCTGCACCACCACAAATATCTTCATCAAAAGATATAATAAATGAACCAAATTCAACTTCTATTCATTCAATTAGTGCACTTGATAATCATAATAATATATCATCATTAAAAACTGATGAAATAAATCAATCATTAATAGATCATAATGATAATATATCATCATCTGAACCTGCATTTGAAGATTGTCAATATCATTTTGATTCAAATAATAAATCAAATCAAATATCTATACCAATAAATGATATACGAAATAAACAATCAAAAATAAATTCAAATCATATTACAGTTAATTCATTTCCTATTCGTCAATTAAATCGATCAAAAATTACTAATCATGTTGTATCATCATCAAAAGGTAATTAAAAAAAAAGAATCTTTTTTTCTTTTAAAATGTTTGTTTTATTTCCGTAAATAAAAAAAAGACGTAATGAAATCCTTAGATATAACTCGTTTACCAAAATTACCAGTTCGTTCTCAACAAATCAATCGATTAATAAAACAAAAGTTACGTGCTCATAATCGAAAAATTCGATTATCATTTCATGATGAACAGATACATTATTCTTCTTTAATTATTTTAAATCCACAAGCAGTTGTTCAAGAATAAATTTTTTTTTTTCTTTCAACGCACCTTTTTCATTTTTTTTTTAAACATAAAATAGAAAAGAGGAAATATTCAATATTTCATTTTTTCTTTTATCAATATTAGATAATCGTACACTGGCTATTTATCGAATTATTGCACAATTAACACCTACATCAGGGTACACAAATGCACTTTTTTTTTTTTTTTGGCATAAGAATAATATTTACTTTTGCATGATATTAAGGAAAGGCTTCTTCAATTTTCTATTTATATCTAGGAAACAAAAATCACAGAGTTTCAAAAATAAATGTCACAGAATTTCTATTCACGGGCAAAGGCAAGTTTCTGAAAAATAATTTTATGTATGCGATTGAATTTAAACTAACAATAGATTATTGTATTTGCTTGAAAATAATGCTATATATTTTTATATTTAGAAAGTAAACCATCCAATAATTTTTCATTCTTTCGTCGATTTCAAAAACCTTGGTCATCACATAAAACACAAGAACAACAATTAGATACAAATAATCCAAAAATCTTACAACGACAAAAAACAAATTTAAATTCTGCAAAATTTTCTGCTGTTTCAAATATTTCATCTGCACTTACAACAGACGATATTAATAACGAACATATAACAGTTATTTCAGTGTCTTAAAGAATAATATTATTTTATTTTAATACCTTTTTTTTTTTATACCAATTTGTATGTGATTTTTTAAAACAGTAGATCCCCTCCATAACAAAAAATTTATCATAGGTGTTGAAAAATATTGACTTATATAACTGCTATTAGTCTCATGACAAAATTTTTTCCATCATTTTCAGATTACGAACGTGTTCAATCGATAGATTTCGATAAGTTATTAAATATCTTAGAATGTTTTAGTTTTCCAAGTCTTTTGAGTATAAATATGTATCTATCATTGCATATATTTTTGGATAATTTTTAACGAACAAAAACAATATCTCATTAAATCAGATATGTTCGTGGTTAAATTCACAAGTCTAACAGGCAATCGAATGGCGATTATTATCTACCTAAATATAAGATGAAATCATTTATTGATTGAAAATAACTACTGTAATTTCTATTGAATTTTACAATTTAGCCATTTAATGTTATAATTATTTCATCAATTATCACTTTCATTTTCTTCGTGTGCTTCTTAGTGTTTTGTAATTCCTGAATATTTTAATTGATTCATTTTTATCAATGAACGAGTTAATAGATGAGATGACATGTCTCGAATACGTCATTAAATATAAAATGATTAGATACTAAAATTAATATGACTAGTCAATTATTTCGTTCCAGTACACGAATACATTTTATATTGACATACAAAAAAATCTTATAACTTCATAAGGAAATATCATTTCGTCTTCAAATTTTGAAATATTAACTAACACCAAATATCCTACTATAGCTATAAAGGAAGTGGCGTCTTTTCCATGAGCTATACCTTCCCACTCAATTTCTTTCCCATTAATTATTTTTTTTATTGAGACTGATTTGAGGATGCAAAATCACGAAATCGTTCGATGGACTTTTTACCGTTAGCAAGAAAACTGATATTTTAATAAGGAGTGGATTTTCAAATAAAATTCATCAAAAACAGTTCATATTTTGAGGTTTTAGTTATTAAAAATTGGTTTTGATGGAAAGTAAACATGATATTCAGAAACAGCCTTTTTACTTGATAATTTATTCCTGTACCTCTCTCGGGAACAAACTTTGATGGGAAATATTTCGCTTAACAACCAAAATCTTGAAAAGTTAGCTGTTTTCTAATATGTTTTGCCTCATAATCTGTCTCTTTAGAAGTTTGAATCCTACTAATAAAAATTGACATTTTTTTTGCTTTTCTTTTTTTATTGGATAGATTTTATAAAGCTGCACTTGTGATGAAAATTTCACTTTTTAACCAAGAGTCTTTCTTAAGTTATAGATTAAACAATGTCTGTTATGCATTGAAAAATAAGTATTAAAAATAGAATTTTTTATGATAGAAAGTGGTCGTCAGTATAGTCATTGAATAAGATTATTTTAATTTTATTTTGCAGAGAATCCTTAGTTGTATATATAATAAAAATTTGGTTATTATTCATGCAACTACGGATGACATATTGATCTTGGCATAATAAGGGAGGAAATATTTATTGATGATGATTCTTCTCCTAAAATATTGATTTTTTTGCTAAGAGTGAAAAAGTTCACCGAATGATTTTATGCTCTTGTATCCTCATATTAGTCCCAACAGAAAGAATAATTAAATGGAAAGAAATTGAGCGAAGGAGTGGGTATAAGCGACAGTTTCTTTGAGTATGAATACATTTGTCAGATGATCATAATTCAAAATATAAAATCTTGCGTTATACAAAATTCCAATTGATAAATAAAAGTATTTTATTATAAAACATATTGTAATGCAACTTCATGGAAACAATATCCTTTTGCTAGGTTAGAACTTGAATCAAGTATATTCAATTTTATTTAAGATAATAGGGTATCCGTTTTATTTCGATATATATATATATATACATACAAAATTACATTACAGTTGTCATCCAAGAAAATATCCGTCGCAGTTATAAGCGATAAAAAGAAGAAGAGGAATACGCGTGTTTAGTAAGATAATATTTGTTTTTCGCTTTCACCATTTTTACATTTATAAGCATATGTTCGAGAAAAAAAAAGAATAAATATATAATTAAACCGGCAAAAAGAAAAACTAGATGAATTATATCTTTAAAAACGGACATGTACAGATTATGATGTAAGTAATGGGGTATATGGAGGAGGAGCACATTCTTCCTGTTGTTGAGGATTTGATTTAATTGCTTCTTCATATTTTGGTGGTGAATACATCTTTAAATAACAAAAAAAACACACAATAAGAACAAATAAAATAATTAGAAAATTTACTTCTCCAGTAACTGATTGTGATGCATCAGTATGAGCTGTAATTGTTCCAATTGATCGTGCCATTGTTAATGCTGTTACATAACCATAACAATACCAAATAATAGTTGCAATATAAAGCTTAAAAATCAAAGAATATTAATAATTAAAAGAACGAATATTTTGAAAAACAAAATTTACCTTAGCTAAAATAATAAATAAAAGAAAAGTAAATATAACAAGTTGAAGTGTTTGTGCATCAAGTTCAAGTAAATAATTTTTCAATGGAAAGTCCGGTTGCACTCGAAGCCAAACTGTTATATCAGCTAAATAAGCATAAAAACCTAACATTGATAAAATTGAAATGATAACGCCAAAGACTTTAATTAGAAAATATGGAACTATATACGATGCTTTATTCTATAAAATCAAAAAAAAAATACTAAAAAAATCAATCAATCAATAAACTTACGGATAAAACTCCACAAATATGTGCTAAAATGAGAATTGTTGATGAAAAAATAACGAAAAAGACGATACATTTATCTTCTAAAAATAAAATAAAAATTTATAGAAATTTTATAATAGAAAAAAATAAAGAAAGTTTTGTTAACATACGTTGACTAAGTGATTGTGCCCATTTAATAGCCATTAAATCCAAATGTGAATAAAAATTTTTAGCAGTGAATTCCATTGATGATGATGGTGGTGTTTTATGTTTTTCAAGAATTCGATTTAATAATACATTACTTGAAAGAAAATTTTCATTATTTAATAAAGTATTTGATGATGAACCATAATGAGGATCAATCAATGATGATGATGCTTGACGATAAAATTGATCATTTCTTGGTGTTAAATCAGTAACTGTTCGAGATGTTCGTCCAAATAAAAATATAATAGCACATAAAGCGGTTGCATGAATTAATAAATCCCATAAACCAATCAATAAAGCAGCTCCTCTATAAAAAAAATTAGAAATTTAATTTTATACAATCTATTCATCTACTTTGTTCTTTCTGAATCACAACAAAAAGGAAGAATTAATATGAAATAATGTTCTTTCATTTCATTCTACTAGTGTTAAAAATCTAAATCAGAAAATCACCTAGGTAGTTTGCAGGTCAAAGACATTCTAATGTTTTCTCTTCAATAAATATTGATAATATCAGACTATATACTAAACAGATAGTGATTATTAAATCTTTTGAGTAGTGTTGATCATAATTTCATTATATTACAAAACTTCTTGAAATACATCATGACTTTAATTAGTGAATGGGTCGCTTCAACCGTTGAGAACATGCATCAATAGATTAAAGTCGTAATAAAATTCTTATATCTCGGAAGTTAATCTCAGGAGAATAAAACATTTTTGACCTATTTCTGGTTTTATCACGATCTGTTTTGACTAAAAATATAATCTCGCAATTTGCAAAACAATTGGGAATTTTCCCATAAGTCTAAATTTTTTTTTTATTAAAACTTATGATGATTATTTACTACAATCAAACAGGAAATTAACTGCAACAATCGATTATCAGAAATCTATGATTAGCGATATGTTTCTTTTAAACTATTTTTATCAGTATATCTTCACATAAGATAAACACTTCTAATAATATTCTTTTATCATGAAACTTACTTTATTCGAATGCAAAAAAGTACTCGTCGATTATATCGACGTCGTACATCTCTTTCTACATCAATGACAGTTGTAACCATCGTTTTAACAAAAAAAGATGAATTAATAATCTAAGAAATGAAAAAAAAATCAGTCTTTTATACTAGGTATTGCTATAAATTTCGATGAAAAAAAAAACATAAGCTTGGAAATGACTAGGAATAAATAAAATGATGTCATTTTATTCTAACCAATCATTGATTTGATCATACGATTGAATGTTACCTATTAACAATAGTATTTTCTAGAAATCTTTTATTTTGTTTCCATTAATTACTCATAGAAGCCTCTATTGATATTTTAAGCGTAAATTACTATTTCATTTTAATTGTGATTTATATTAATCTCATATGTTTTGATTTCTATAATAAAAAAATCAATGTAATATTTAACGATACATGACACCGGCGACATCTAATGAAATAATATGTGGTCAATAAATATATTCTAAGTATTTGATAAATAACATCAGCCGGGTCTACACTATAAAAGTTAATACTGTATTAAGAAACTTGATTGCTTGAAAATGTTAATACACATTTTTAATACACCTTTTCGAAAGTGTATTAAATTTAATGCACCAATCGAAAGAAAACTTGAGCTACTAATTAAAATAGATATTTTCAGTATGATAAACTATAGAATATAAGTAAATAGGGACTGAAATATAAGAATAAAAAATAATACAATATTTCACAAATCTGTAGCTGAAAGAAATATGGTAGAATGATGGATACTTTCTTGATAAATTTCATTAGCCAGTCATTATTTATAAAAGAAAGACTGACAGGACATTTCATTGCGTAAATACGTGCTAAAATTATGCACTTCGACTGCATTGTAGTGGCTAGTTCTCAGTTTTGATTGAATCATTAACTTATAAGTGTGAACGCACATCGATTTAATACGAAGTTAATACTGTATTATTTTTCTAGTGGAGACGAGGTGATCATCGCTAAACTACACAGTACGATAGAAAGAAAAAAGAATACCACAATGTATGTTTCGTCTTTTTTGCCTTGAATATCCACGTTATTACAAGAAAAATATACTATCGAGACTATATAATATATATACAGTAAAACCTCCCTTAGATCGGCACCTACGGGACTTTTTCAAATCGCCCATCTTACGGAGGTGCCCACGTTATAGGAGTTTTTTACAGATATCAATCACAATTGTTTTCCGCAACCTGCGTCGCAGAGTACCCATACATATATGTTACTAAACTACCTTTAGACCTTCGACTATGCCTAGTATTTTACTATAATCACCTGATGCGGTCTCTTCGTCTAAGTTTATGTTCTAGTTTCGTATCTACAACTAAGCTTTTCGAAAAAATTCTCGTGAAAGTACAATTTCTTTGACAATTTCTAGTGCTTTTTTCTGAATCAAGTATCCTAAGAGTAGAATATTTTTCGCTCTTTGCGCCACAAACCACGGGAAAAGTTTCGTCGGTCTTGTGCCCAACTCGTCTTGCAGTTTGCCTTTGATACCGTTGTTTGTATTCGATTGGAAATCGTGTTTGTATTTGTCTTTTCTTTGAAGAATATTGTACACAATATCCTTTAGTACCTTTCGCTTCTTACATAATTTGCGCTATGATAGCCCCACTCCATTGACATAGTCGTTGATCAATTCGATTATCTCATCAAGCGTAATGTAGTGAGTGACACGATGTCATCTCTCATAAATTTTAAAGAGTAATTTTAAATAACACGACTATTGATACTCTTTTTATCACTGACGCTAAATTTAGAAATGTACAGATGAATTATTTCTTTGTTATGTCAGACTAACTTTTCTCTCCCCGGTTCTCAGAACAAGAAAGAGCGACGAGAAGAAATAAGAGCAGTGTACTGATTAAAATATTCACTATATGTGCCCATGCAAGAGAGGTTTAATAATACAGTATGACCCAAAAAATAGTGCCCACTCTCAGAGGTCGGAGGTGCCCTTGTTAGAGAGGCTCACTTCCAGCAAAAATCTGTCGGTCGTTCCGCCGAATGCCCACATAAGTGAGGTGCCCTTCTTATAGAGGTGCCCATATAGAGAGGTTTTACTGTATTTAATTACATTTACAAAACAAGTTAAATAGTTGATGAACAATGAGTCGAATTGTATTAAACAAATTATTATCTCATTCACTTGAAAATTATCGAATTCTTTATTCCAACCTTACATTTCATAATCACAATGCTCATCATTTAGGCTCACTTTATTTATTGGGGGCTAGTAATAGCAAACTTGAAAAAATTTATGAAGTAATGTGTGAAGGACTTGAACCATATGAAACATCTCCTGAAGAAATAAATCTTTCTAATTGGCGAAAATTTCTCGGTAATAAACGTTATTGTAAAAGTTATCGAGATTTTTTTCATCAACAATTAACAACGAATGGAAATGATTGGCATAAAAATTTATTGAATTTTTATTAGATAATAAAGAACAACCAATAATTAATGGTGTTATTGGTGGTGTAGCACATCCACTTATTCATATTGGTTATGCATTTGAATTAGATAATGAACATGTTGCTATTGAAGCATTAGCAATGACTGCTGTTTGTTATAATTATCTTCATGAAACAGTTGATAAATTAAAACCACCAACATCCCCTTCAAAATCACCTTTAGAAATTTTCAAAGATGTTCATTCGGATAAACAATTACCTGTATATGATGTATCAGATATTGATAATCTTCAAAAAACTAATAAAAATTATCATGATCGTATTATGTCACATTATAATCAATGGAAAATAAATACAGATAATATTGAAGAAACAATTGAAGAATTATTTGATTTAACTGTTTATATTTATGGTGCAACACATAAACCAGATGAAATTGAATTTGATTTTTTCTTACTTCATTTATTAACATCTATGCATGCTATCCGTATAATACATTCACATATAAATGATCAAGAAATATTTCAACATATTCTTTATGAATTCTTTTATTTTGCTATTCTTGCTTATATAGTTCAATTACGACCTGAAATTAATGAACATTTTATTAATGATTATAAACTTGATAATGAAAAAAATACTTGGGATTATGTTATTGATCGAACATTAAATACAAAATTAGCTGAAGATGCTCATCTTGTTAAAATTATACGGACTTTAAGAGATGCAGAGCAAGTTTATGGATCAAAAAATGCATTTTATTTAAAAATGGCAGTTAAAACTGTTGATAATGCTAATGTAGAATCTCTATGGATTGGAGGTGCCGATAATAGACGACAATTAAATGTACTTAAAAGTTAATCATTTTTTTTTGTATTATTTAATCAAGCTAATCATTTTTTTTATACATAATTTTAAGTAGAATTATATTTATTCTTACTCGATTATTGCTATAACCTCAAATATTTTCTAAATATCTCAACATTAATAAATCTTCTATTTTTAAAACTTTTTTAAAAGATAACTCATAAAATTCTTCGTATTAACTAAAATGAAAGAACTATAAGAATCAATAAGTTCTCACTTTAATAATAATATAGACGCTCTGGAAAACATAAATTCACTATCTAAATTAAGTCTTTTGTATAAGAGCATTTAATTTTTTGAAATTATTTCACAATTAAATTATTCTATATCAACGTCTTTTAAATAATCCATGAAATCAATTATCCAAAATGTTTTCATCAAGATTTAATGATTATATTTTAATCGATTAAGAAAAACAAAAATCATTTCATTTATTATTCATACTCTTCAAGTTTTTCATAAATAAATGTCAAGAGAAGCCAAACAAATTGAAATTTAATTGACATTATTCTCTTCAAAATCGATTTTCTATTAATAAATTATAAATTTTAAAAATCTAGATATTAGTTGATATATTATTTTTTCTCTTTAACTTTTAACATAAATGATAATAGCATTTTTTTCTATATAAATAAAATCAATTGAAAAGAATAGAAAAAAAAATAGGTATGCAATAAAATTGATTTATTCTATATTTACTTTTGACGACATTCTTTTTTTTCTTCTCGTTTTTTGCCATTATCATGCCTATCGTTGTAAACTTTTGGTTGATAAATACTGATGAATAAAGTAAATAGGTGAAACTATTGTTTCATTGTCGTCTTCTTTTTTTTTCGTTGTTGTGTTTGTTTAAAACACATTCTTTTGTCATGTTCACAACCACTTCTGCTTTTCTAACCACATGGCATCATTACATACTTTATTTTTGTTGTTCATCATTCTATTTGAAGACTAATGGCTGCTACATCTTATTCAACATTATCTTCTAATACATATGTTGCTCATGGATCTCAAGGAGATTCATATCATTCAAATGCTTATGGTGATATTTCATCATAAAATATAACTTTCTTAATTAATTTCTCTTTTATAGGTATACATATAATTCAGGTATTGGTTCATTAGCTCCATATTCAAATTCCTATCAAACAAATAATTATGATACTAATTATACTAATAATCAACAACAACTATATTATTCAAATGATTATCATCAACCTACCTATTCAAATGATGGTTATTCTACACAACAATATCAAAATGTGCCTACCAATTAATATGTACAACAAACAATAAATAATCAACAGCAACAATACTTCAAAACAAAATATTCTTTTTTTCTGTTACGCAATGTTTCCAATGAAAATCTAAAACGATATATATTATACACTTTGTTGTTATCAAAAAAGTGTATCTAAGTGTACGAAAACCAAATTTTCACAATCTAAAAAAGAGAGTATAATGCTCGTTTCTTTTCTATATTCACTAATACATAATGATCACGAACGAACAAATTATATGTAGATGTTCATTACACGACAAGTTTAGAAAAAAAAGCGAAAACCAGATTGGTTCTCTGTGTTTGCACATTGTATATGCATCTTTTAAGTTTAGAAATCATTGTAAATTTTTTTAGCATTCTTTAATAAGGAATAATTTAACCTGTCAATTGTTGACATCAGCTCTCAATCGAACAACTTTCTTCTTTCACGAAAACTAGAGCTTCTTATGTTCGTTGATTGTCTTCGATAATTTTCTAAATCATCAAGTTCTGATTGTAGACAAACGGACAAGTTAAGAGCGAGCATTGTGAACGAAAAAAGGATAAGGTACATACTCTCAATAGTTATTCTTGTTTATTTAAAGTGAACTGATATCTATTCCTGTCTAAAATGTTTGAAAGTACATAAAAACGGTGACTGTAAGAAACTAATACATGGGTTATAAAGACTGGAGATCGTGGTGTGAACATGATAGAAACAACTGAAGATAATGAGAGCATTGAAGAAAATGTATTTTCATGAAAAAACTTGACAAAGTTGTTTTCAATTATACATTCTACAATAACTAACATAGCATCCTCTAAGTTAATGCTCGGACTTGGTGAACAATGAACACAAGAACATTTAACCATAAAAACGAAAGGATGTTCAACAAATAAATGAATTGGTTGAAAATAGCACAAAAAAAAGCAAAAGCAAATCAGAATGATGAGATTACATTTGCTCATAATCAATTCGCTTAGTTTGATGATTTAGTAGTATTTACACGTGTATCCTGATTTAATTGTATATGTGGCACAATGTGTCTTTTCTTTTATTATAGATTTCGTGATGCTTATGTGCAGGTGTTTTGATTCAGAACACGAAATAAGTTAAAAATATGAAATTATAGGCAGTTAGAAATTCAATGTACTTAAAATAGATGCCAGAGAGATGACTATTTTAATAGCTGGACTGCTCATGGCTAAGTGTCAACCATAGTCACAGACCAATCTAAGATTCGCCTAGTCCATACTAAGATATTTTTTCTCTTCAAACCAATCAATGATTTACCTAAGCTATAGTAGGATAAAATTGCTCAATAACATATTTGACCTCTATTATAGAATCAATTCTTGTTATAAACTTATAATTATCGAGAGACGTGTAGAAGAGTTGATAGATTACAAATAAGATACGAACTGATGTTCAAATAAAAAACTATAAAGAGTTACTACAAGAGCAGTGAAATCCAATTATTAAGGGAAGTTTTGATATTATTGAAACTTTGACGGAAGTAGCTGTCATCAATGAGCTTGATGTATGTTCACGAAATAATTTCTATCTGAATGTTGAAGAATCAAAAATACCTTATCTATATACATGCAAAAAAGTCAGTGATAATAATGTCATTGTACAGCCGCATCATCAATGTTTCAAATGAGTCCAAAGTGACAAAAAGGCGAGCATTGTAGAGTTGTAATCGGTTCGATCCAGCGGATAAAGTCGAACTGGCTAGTTTTCACCGATTTTTATCGATTCAGTTACTTATTTGATACAAATTGAAGATAGTTTGCACAATCTTTGCTGGTCTTTCAATTATCTGCTCTAAATAAATTATAAAGATTCCTTTATAATAAAAGTTGTCCTGCAATAGATTGAGAATAGATCAACAATTTTCCATCCTTTTTTCAATCACGTACATGAGAAAAATCAGAAATATTCCGTTTGAAAAAAACTACTTTGAAACAAAACAAAAATAAGTGTATAATTTCTTCTCCTCTTTCAATCTTGCCGAAACATTCTCATTGAGAACGAAAAAATTATTTTATTTTGATCACAACTTCATCAATCATTCAATGCGTCCGATGTTCCGACTATAACAAATTTACGAAATTTTCTAACTAACTATGAAAAAAGTTATTTTATCTAATATTGAAATTTAACCGGTCATTCAATATTCCTATGTTCCCAGTCCATACCATTATGCTCATAAAAAGAAGTAAAACTTTTTGTCTATCTTTATTATTATATAGACTATAATATAAATTTCAAATTATGGATAAAAATAAACAGTTTTTCGCATTTCTTTCTTGAAAATGTTTTTTCTTACAAAATCAAAAAACTTCCATTCCAACCCAAGCTAAAATCTAAACTTGCCTACCACATACATATATATTGAATTAAAATCGAACCTTTATGTATGTACAGCAAAGAATACATCCGCTTAGTTCCATTCTTCACCATTACACATGTTCTTAATCACTAAATCCATCATTGCTCGGTTTTGATCGGATGAATATTTCTGTAGATATAAGTAAGGTAGATTTATTTTGGTTAAATGCTCGGAACTATGAATTTATGATTTAGAATAAACACAATCACAACCTTCAAATTGCTAATATTGAATCACTATCATAAATGCAAACAGAGTCTTGAACTGTACCTATTTCAACAATCATTCTTACGGTATAAGAACGAATTTCAAGCAAACAATGCTATTGCCACATAAGAATAAAAATATTAAAATAGTTATAAAAAGACAACAAATTAGAGAATTTTTTCATGCAATTTACTGAAAGATAGAGCATTAACAAATGAATAAAATGAGCTATTTAAAATATTGTATATCAATTATTTAGTGGGATTATTTATTGCAACATCAGTTGAAACTGTCAAAATTGATGAGATTACGATGATCGATTTTTCTTAATATATCTCTTGCTATTTTTCAAGATCAAAAAACCTCATGGTGAAGTTTTGATATGTCATACACCTTTTAATTCTCTACAAAATAATAAAAAAATATTGCAGAAAACTGTCGATGTTCCAGGCGAAAAGGAGTTCACACCTCTTTCATACATAGTGAATTTTCCATAGAAGATGAACATATTTTAGCAGTTTTCGTTTTCAGGATGTTATCGCATAGCAAAATGAATATGATATTTGGAATCAGTGCAAAAAATTATATCGAATAAAATGCATTTAAAATATTTTTTTCCTATGCAAAAATGGCTGTAGTCTCCCATAGCTGTATTTTATTAAAATTTTGCTCTGTGATCCCCTACAGTGATTTTTGCATAGGAAAAAAAAATTTTAATGTGTTTTACTCAATATAATTTTTTTGCATTGATCCCAAATATCATATTCATTTTGCTATGCGAGAACATCCTGAAAACGAAAACTGCTAAAATATATTCGTCTTCTGTTAAAAATTCACGATGTATGAGAGAGATGTGAACTCCTTTTCGACTGGAACATCAACTGTTTCTACAATATCTTTTTATCATTTTGTAGAGAATTAAAAGGTGTATGACATATCAAAAATTCATCATGAGGTTTTTTGATCTTGAAAAATAGCAAGAGATACATTAAGAAAAATCGATCATCGTAATCTCATCGATTTTGACAGTTTCAACTGATGTTGCAATAAATAATTCATATACAATATTTTAAATAGCTCATTTTTATTCATCTGTTAATGCTCTATGTTTTAGTATATTACATGAAAGAATTCTCTAATTTGTAGAAATATAATCCTAGTGGACATTAATCGAATAATTTATGACTATTTTTGATATATAAGTAGATAGTGCTAAAAGGTCGATCCAGGTTAACTTTACTATAGTACGTCCAAATGAGCAAAAAAAATTTGGAGTTAATGATTTCAGATAATGAGCTTTGGAATGCAGATAAAAAATCAAAAGTTTCAATTTTAATCGATGCCTCTGTTCCTTGGTCCTCTCATGGACGCTCTCTTAAGTATCATATGGTTTTTTTAAAATAACGTCATGTTTTTTCCAACTTGCAATAAGATTTGTGACGTTGATAAAAGAAAAATATGTTGAAAGTATGCTAATAACCACATTTTTCTTTCTTTCCTTCACCTCATCTAATGAAAGAAACGAAACGAACATAAGTATTAAAAAGAAAATATATTTTGCACAGGAAGAGTAAATACAAAATTTCCAACTTGGCAAATGCAAGAAAAATAATATATTTATTTATTACATCGTTGTCTTTCTTGTATCTTCTCATTTAATTCTCCTACAATGGCTGATGAAACAATCACGCCTACAAATATTCCACCAGCAGCTGATGTTACTGATAACTTGATTATTACATGGTTAGATTCAAATCTTGATAATTCAAATGAAGACACACAAAATACAATTATTAAATTTCAAAATATGATTAATTGTGTTAAAACATTTACTGATGCTGATCAATGTTTTAATTTTCTTCATGATATGAAAGATAAAAAAATATTTTTGATTATTTCTGATTCTTTTAATCAACATTTCATTTTTTTTCTTCATCTTATCAAAGAAATGACTCAAATTCATTCGATTTATATTATTTGTAGTCATTCAGAAAAATTTAAACAATTGAAACAACAATATAAGAAATTAAAAGGTATATTTAATGGAATTGAATTTAGTTTTGATACATTGCAACAAGATATTCTTCAATGTATGAGTGATTTCACATCAATTAATGTTTCTTCTATTCATCTTGATGAACTTGATCCATCATATATTTATTCAAAATTACTTATAGAAATTATTTTAAAGATTCAATATGATGAAGAAACAAGAAAGATATTCAGTAATTTCTGTCGTAATCTGTATGCTGATAATAATATAATGTTAAAAACAATTGATCAATTCGAGCAATCCTATAAAGATCATTCTCCTATTTGGTGGTATACAAGAGAATCTTTGTTCTACTCATTGATCAGCAAAGCTCTACGAACATTAGATATCGATGTCATAATTAAAATGGGTTTTTTTATTCAAGATCTTCATCAAGAAATTGAACATCTACATTCAGAGGCGAAATATACGTCAAAAATGACTGTTTATCGAGGACAAGGTTTATCAGTTGTTGATTTCGAGAAAATGAAAGGTTGTGAAGGTGGTCTTCTTTCATTTAATACTTTTTTGTCTACAAGTGTTGATCGAGATGTAAGTTTGATCTTTGCAGATGCCAGTAGAGATAATCCTGATCTAGTCGGTATTCTGTTCGAAATGGACATTGATCCAAGTATTTCATCAACTCCATTTGCTAGCATAGACAAGTTAAATTATTTCGCAGACTCAACATCTGAAATTCTTTTGTCAACACACGCCGTTTTTCGAATTTGTACAATAAAACAAATCGATGATAAATTATGGCAAGTAAATTTAACATTGACTAATAATATTGGTTCAGAATCGAAATACTTAATGGATTGTATTCGGCATGAAATCAAAAATGAAAATGCTTTTCATAGTTTAGCACGATTATTGAACAAGATGGGTCATTCTGATAAAGCTATAGAAATTCATACAACATTGCTAAAAACTACATCAACATCTAGTAATTATAGTAATATTGGTTTTACATATTTATCTATGGGAGATTATTCTAAAGCATTGTCTTATTATGAAAAAGCACTTGAAAATGATGAAAAATCTCTTCCATCTGATCATTCATCATTAGCTAAAACCTATAACGATGTTGCTGCGGCACATCAGTCATTAGGAAATTATTCAGTATCACTTTCTTATTATGAAAAAGCACTTAAAATTAATCAAAAAATTCTTCCACCAAATCATCCATCATTAGCTATTACTTATAACAATATTGGTGATATATACAATTCTATGGGTGAATATTCAAAAGCACTTTCATTCTATGAACAAACATTAGAAATTCAACAAAAATCTCTTCCATATAATCATCCATCATTAGCTATTACACATAATAATATAGGTTTAGTACATCGATCATTAGGAAATTATTCTATTGCACTTTTATCCTATAAAAAAACATTAGAAATTGAACAGCATTCTCTTCTACCTAATCATTCATCATTGAGTATTACCTATAATAATATTGGTCTCCTGTATGGTTTTATAAAAGATTATTCAAATGCTCTTTCATACTATAAAAAAGCACTTGAAATTGCTGAAAATTTTCTTCCATCAAATCATTCATCATTAGCATTAATTTATAACAATATTGGTCAAATTCATGATTCAATGGATGATCATTCATTAGCATTATCATATTACGAAAAAGCATTAAAAATTCAAGAGACATATCTTCCATTGAATCATCCCGAACTAGCTGTTGTCTATAATAATATCGGTGAAGTACATCGATCTACAGGAAATTATTCAACAGCATTAACATATTATGAAAAAACGTTAGAAATTGAACAAAAAATATTCTCATCAAATCATCCATCATTAGCCATTACTTATACTAATATGGCTGTAACATATGAGGATCTTCAACAATATACAGAAGCTATTAAATATACTGAACAAGCTATTGACATTCTTCAACATGTTTTTGGATGTAATCATTCAAAAACAAAAGAAACTCAAATTTATCTTAAAAAACTTCAAGAAAAACTTTAATTTTATATAATTTTTGTTTTTTTTTTATATTAAAAACAATTCGGTATAGTGTGCCATCTATAGACCGTCAATTGAATTGTTATGAGTAATAGAAAGGTAGAGCAAAGACTCGTGCGTAAAGAAGAAAATGGCTGTATTGTCCTTCTGTTTTTCATTATGAGACTCATCAATTTTCTTTTTTCTACAAATAAATAACAAACAAAAAAAGAAAACAGTTTCTTTTTATGATTCGTTTCATTTAAAAGTATTCTCTTTCATCTTTTCTTTTTTTATTCTCAATTCAAGATGTCTGCTCTACCATCATCAACAACAACATTTGAGGAATATCTTAATGAGCAGCTCATCAATTGTTTAAATATGCAAACAAATGTTATACAAAATTTAGCACAATATTCTCAACATATTTCATTACAATTAATTGATATTAGAGTTTGTTTGATTTTTATTTATTTTTTTTTATTTATTAATTAAAATATTAATTTTTTAGAATAGTGTAGAAATATTAGCAAATCGAATAATAACTCTTCAACAACAATCACAAATATTATCTCCTATTCAAATGCATTTATTTCCACCACCTTCTAATCCTTTAGTATTTCTTCAACCAACATTTCGTGTTCCTACACCTGAAATAATGACTAAACAAGTACCATTTTCATTTTCTACAATATCAGATCAAGAACCATCTCGTACTGGTTAGATAATTAATATTTGTAAAAAAAAAAAGTAAAGCTTATTTCTTATTTTTAGCACCATTTATTTTTGATTCAATAAATTCAAATGATATTAATCATCAAGATGATGAAATTGTAGATGAAAATGAATCTGATGAATCTATAATACTATTTCCAGCTCAAGTACATTTATCACCTGTTGAAATAAAAACAGGAGAAGAAGATGATGATATATTATTTTGTGAACGTGCAAAACTTTATCGTTATGATTCTTCAGCAAAAGAAATGAAAGAACGTGGAATAGGTGAAATGAAAATTTTAC
>JAJEKB010020217.1:126800-149232 GCA_022393335.1 Macrotrachela quadricornifera
TATTTAAATATTTGAAAATATCAATTCTTTATGAATAAAATAAAATTTAAAGCGAAAAATTGAGTGTTAGAATAATCTGCGTGTAATAAGTCTTTGCACAACTTCTCTATTTGATTTTCACCTAGTCATAAATTGTAGGAGAGAATTAAAAGCAATCAACTACGTAGAATGAGAATTTCATGTTGTTTCTAAATATATATTTCCGAATTCTTTTTTGATTTGTAGTTGATTCATTAAGAGCAAATATTTAATGAGGACTAAAAATATCATTTGTACAGAATTTGTCCTGTAATCTATTTTTGTGTCTTAATTATAACAAAGTCTTTTTATACATCAGTTTGTAGAACGAAATTTGCTCTACAAAACGCTAATTTGATTTTGCTTCCTAAACATTGTTGAAAACCATTAGAATTTATTGCATTTGTAAATATCGAAATTTGGAAAATAAGATTATTTTGAAAAATGTCACCTCATGTAAAGAGTAGCGCTTCGAAAACTGTTTTTAGCTTTTAAGTTTCATCGTATTGCAGTCGGAGATTTTGTAGAACATTAAATACTCTATAAAATAGGAAATAAAAATTATTTGATAATACTCTTTGGAGGACCTCCAGCAACAAGAAAACAGTCTATTGTAAGCGATATTTTTTAGTTATCCAGATATTTGCTTATAAGTATCTAACCACAAGCCTGAGTAGAACTCTAGGGATATATTTAGGAAGAGCATAAGATTCTCATTGTAGTTGACTGCTTTTGATTTTCTCCTACAACGTATAACTAGGCGAAAATCGAATAAAGTTATTGTGCAAAGACTTTTTACACGCAGGTTATTTTCCATATGATATAGCTTTCTATTCAAATATTTATTTTCTTCCTCAAAGAACAAACAAACACTATCTAATTAGAATTTTGTTTATGCCAAATTAAGATTATTTTTCCATTTTTGTAGAAGAGGATGAGTTATCGGTAATGTACGTTGTCCAATGTCTACAGCACGTTGATAATAGGAAAGTGCTTTTGCATATTCACCTGTGTTTTCATATACTAAACCGACGTTATTGTATGTCTTAGCCAAGTTAAGATGATACGGAGGTAAATTTTTTTCTTCGATTTTCAGAGCTTTTTCATAATACGAAAGTGCTTTCGAGTATTCATCCATGTTGCAGTATACATTACCGATATTGTTGTACGACCCAGCTAAATCAGGATGATCCGAGGAAAGTGATCGTTGTTGAATTTCAAGTGCTTTTTCATAAGACGTAAGTGCTTTCGAGTATTCACTGCTTTTGCTATAAACGTTACCAATATTACGATAGGGCTCAGCCATCGTAGGATGATTTGGAGGAAGAGCTTTCTTGTATATTTCAAGTGATTTTTCATAGAGTGTTATTGCTTCTTCATATTTTCCTTGATCATCCCTAGTACTTCCAAGTTGCTTGTAAATATTTCCCTTCTCCCTTTCATCCGTTGTTTGATCAAGAAGAATTTCATAAACTTGTTGAGCCTTCTCAGGTTGACCCATTCTGAGTAGTAATTTACCCAGTCGGTACCATCCTGTTGTTCCTTCAGTCTCTTCTCGCATACTCTCAGTAAGTACACCAAGATCTTTGTCATTATCACTGGTGAGTGTTAAATTCACTTCGTATAGTCGATTATTTTCATCTATTAGTTTAATATTATCAATGCGAAATATTGTGTGCATTGAAAAAAGAATTTCATCTTCTGTTGGTAAAGCGCTAATGTCATTAATTGAGGCGAAAGGTGTTTTTGTTTTCGAAGGATCAATTGTCATAACAAATAGAATTCCGACTAAATCTGAATTTGTCATAGATGAACGAGTAAAACCGAGAGAAATGTTACGATCTTTACTAGTGGATAAAAAATTATTAAAAGACATGAGTCCACCTTTTGCTTTTGTCATCTGATCAAAATCTTTCATTGACAAATTTTGTCCACGATAGACTATAAAGGTTTTACCGGAAGGATGTCCATTAAATTGTTTCGAATGTAATTGTTCAATGTGACGATGAAGATCACCAATAAAGAAGCCCATTTTAATAAGAATATCCATATCCATTATTCGTAGAGCACGATTGAGCATTGAGTATAGAAAACATTGATAAGTATACCACCAAATTGGTGTCTTTTCATGATACTTTTTTTCGATTCTTTTGACATTCTTCAATTCATCTATATTCTTGGCAAAGGCACCACGACAATAATCGATAAATTCTTTAATGTGTTCTTGCCGAAATTTAATAGATAATAAGATTTCTTTAAGAATTTGTGTGTACATAAATGAACAATGTAGCTGATCCGAAGTTTTATACAATATATCACCACTAGTATCCATAAAGCTCATGGGTGTTGCATTTCTTTCACATTGTCGTGCTGCTTGCTTGAGAGCTTCACAAATGGATGAGATTTCAGTGAAAACACCCTTGATTTTGGACCAATCTTTGGCCCATTGTTCGTGGCGGATTTTATTGCCACAAAAAATAAAAATTGAGTCTACTTGAGGCATACTATGAATGCGAGGCATTATATATTGACCAAGTGAACCTGAAGTGATCATACATGCTTTTTCGTCGCCTATAGTTTCAATGAATTGAACACATTGATTATCATCTGTGAATGTATTGATGGTGTTGACAGCACAACGTAGTTGTGTGAGCGTATTCTGACAATCGGCACTGTTATCATCGATGTTGTTGTCCAACCAAATCAAGAGGACATTTTGCACCATCTTGGTATTCACTGGCTGATGCGCAGTTGCACCTTTTAAGGAAGCAATTGCTTGACTTTTTCTAACTATGCTCTCAGGTTTACCAGTTGCGAATTTTTCGCGACTCATGGCTTGTGTGAATGTTAGCAAACTGCGTTGATTGAAAAATGGTAGTAAAATTAATGAATAGAATGCTTCTTTCTGTAGAGCATATAACTCCTTTCTTCCTACACCTTTCTCTCTTTTGTCATTCGTATTTTTTCTACTGTTATTAAAAGACACCGTCTTTTTTTAAACTGTTAAGTATGTTTGTTATGAAAACAAGAAATATCAACAAAAGACATTTGTTAAGAAAGAATGAGCAGTAAAAAAATTGATGAAACCTTATTCTGGTTGAAAACAAATAAAACGGATGGTGACAAAGAATTCTTTTTCTGATGATGAAAGAAAAGCTTAAAGCTGTTTCTGATGCCGCCTAGACTCATATTGTTGTACAAGGATCGATAGTAAAAATACTTTCTATTACCAAATATATTATGAAATGATGATGACGCAGTATTGTTTGAGCAGTAACATTCGTGTGATTTTTCTTTCCTATTTAAGTAAGAAATAAAGAGTTTATAAAAACAATTTGTAAAAAGATTGTGAAGATCTTTAACTTTAACTATTAAATAAATATCGAACTGAATTTCTTTATAAGTTGACTGTTTCGGTTTTTCTTGTGTTGTCACTTAAAGACTTTATACAATCGCTATACTGAAAAATGAAGATTATATAAATTGACATGAATTCCAAACGACACTGAGCCTTTGTAGGGATATTCAATCCTTTTGAGTTTGATAGTGAATTATACAAGTGGATCTGAATGGATTCGATCAATCAACAAAATTCTGATCGGAAGTCAGATACGAATTGTACTAATACTTTATCTGTTTAGGCCGAACATTTGAACTTAATTGACATTGAGTCGGATAAGAACGAAAAATATGATGTGTCTTTTCACGTCTTGAGTGCTGATGATCAATGATAATTTAAATTATGATTTGACGAATAGGAACTCATTAATCTATATTCAAGCTAATCATAATTTAAATGATTTCCGGAGCAAACAAAGAAATGGAATTACTATAGTAGATGATTAAATTACAGTTTTTTCAACATGCTTAGCAGAAAATTATTTTATTTTAGAACTAATTAGGCTCGCAGCAGAAGCCACAAAATTCAAAGATACAGCGTCAAAGGGTGGGTGAAGACGGGGATGAATGGAACTTTCAATGATTAAGGTTTCCTGTGCTTTAATCATTATTGAATTTTTTGATTGATTGAGGACATGTTTTGGTGTTGAGTATAATGATTCACTATCTATAGTGATATGAAAGTATTTGCATATGATTACATAGTGAAGAAAAGAAAAAAAAGAAGATGTGCTCTTGTGATTTGAAGAAAAAGAAGAGTAAGAATGGAAGTAGTTGATGTTTAGCGTTGTATTTCTTGTACTTCTATTCTTAGTGAAGGAATTACGACGAACAAGTTCTTTGCAAATATTTAGATTGTTTCACCTATTAACAATAGATTTTGTTCTTTGAACTGATGTATTAAGAAATATATCGTTCCTTATTTGATGATATATTTGTTTATAATGTGAAAAAACATTTTTCATGTGTATAATGAATAATTATAGAAGTGGCTCTATCTCGTCTCTTCATTAATTTTGCTTTCATTTGCGAATTGATAGTGGATAGGTTACAAATTTAGAATTCGTTCGACATCTATAATTGAAATCTCATATACTGCATAGAAACCTTTTTTTTCGTAGTAACAGAATTCTTTAGATAGCAAAAAGTATTTTGTTTTGAAGGATGCTTGTTTTATTTTACGCCTATATACAAAGAACATTGTTACATATAGAAGAAAATACTTTGATTCCTATGTTGTTTACACAGTCGATGAATCATGATGGTTCTCTGAACTGAATTAACGTCAAAATCCTCATCTTCAGAGAATCCGAGAATGCAATCTTTGACGCACTTGAACAAGTTAGATGAGAAAAGGTTCGAAAAGATAGCGAGGCGTCAATTCGAAATCTTACAAGGAAACAGCTCGACATGATTCAAATCTTTAAAGTTCATATTTTGTTTCTAGGTAGAATACAAGAAGACTAGCAAAAAACTCATATTATAGAGTTTTGGTCTTAAACTTTGTCCAAATGTACACCTTATGACCGTTATAGTAGTCTAAGAATCTCACACGAAGCAAACACTTTTTCTCAAAATATTAAATTTTCGCGACAATTCTTACATGTTACAGGCATATTAAAAGGATCAACTTTTTGAAGACGTATCTGTGATAGCATTAAATCTTGTGCAGGTATTGCAACATGACAAAAGAATTGCTAATTCATCCATATTATCAAGAATTCAACATACGAACTCGACGGGTAATGTATGCAATGATAAATTCATCTTGTCCAATGTTGCTATTGTTATTCTATAAAAAGTTTATTACATTTTCAGTGTTCCTTTATGTATAATATAATACAATATTTCGATTGATTATGCAATTTCTTATCAATATATAAAAATATAAAACTTACAACAAAAATGACAAAATAGAAAGGTCTTATCAAAAACAACTACACTCATCACCATTTTTTTTGTATTGCATCAGAACATACGTCTCCTATCAATTCACATTGCCAGGGTTGGGAAAAAAACTTGACGTATACACTTGATCTAACATATACATGTATATAAGAATGATGTTATGTTGTCGATACGTATGCATGTGTGAAAAACAATGCGAGTATCATAAAGAAAATGTCTTCCTTTTTGCAAGTAAATCTTAACGTGAAACCTTTTGACAATCTTGCTAATTCTACATATAAACATGAAAATTCTTCTTAGTTCTTTATAGACTGATTTTTATTAGGAAATTAGGTTTTCAGAAGAAATAATTTTTTAGGAATTTAATAGATTTTAGTATTCAAAATCAAAATATTCAATGGAAATCGTAATCTATTCAATCGATTAGTAATTCTAAAAAAAACTGAAAACTGAATGTAAAAATTATTTAGAATTTTTTTAAAAATAAGTGATACTTGTTAGTTTATGAAGTGTCATATGTACATGTCAAAGGAAATATCAGAAAAACTTATTAAAATCTTTTCCCTAAATTGTCCTATACGATAATTCAAATAGTCATAAATTACGGAATCATTATCTATTTAATTTTCTTTAACTAAATAATTTACAATTCTTTATTTATTTTTTTTAATCACAGTTGATTATAATAATCGAATGAATAGAAGAAAACAAAGACAAATAAAAATAATTTTTAATACAAAAATAGATGAAATTGGTTTTTTAAATCTAAATAAACCAATATCATATGTTTTTATTATTCCTTGATGTTTTTTCTGATAATAACCACATGGACAATCTTTTAAAGATTTTGCTTTCATAATACTAGTTGTTGATTCAAATGTTTTATATAGAGAGAAATTTCGTAATTCATTATTTAATGTTTCATGAATAGTATTATTTAATGCTATTTTATAATGTCTAATAGTCCATTCATTAAAAACTCGGAAATTTAATGTTACTAACCAATTAAGTAATCGACATATTTGGAAGAAAAAATTTATTGTATACAAATGAAATAGATCCATAGTTGGTTGATCAATAGCCAAAGCTTTCGATGTTTGTTTTCCAAGTAACATTTGTGATACACCAATACAACATTTGAAAGACATTGGTAATGATGCATATGTATATAATGCCATAAGTGAATGATGTACTAAATGTTTTGATATTTGTGATGGCAAATAATAATGATAGATAATTGAATTGGACATGATTCGACTTAAATTGTAAGATGATAAATAATATAGAAATTCATCTTTAATTCCCATTAACCATCCAGTATAACGCCATAGATGTAAATATGATTGTTTATCTTCAATTGAAATTTGAATACCCATCAATTCTTCCATGCAATATAATACACCATATGAAAAGCCAAGAAGTGTAATAAGTAAATCTTCTTGATTAATTGGTACTTGATTCGTGTCTATTCGATCATATTTCTTAATTTTATATCGAACCATTCCATGTAGAAGACGAACACGTACAATATCCATAAATGTTTGATCAAAATCATCAACATCACCACAAGTTACATGTACAATCATTTGCAATGTTTCAATTAATCGACGATAGGTTTGAGATAAATCTGGTGAAGATAAATATTGTGTTTTTATTAATACATCATTAAGTTGTTGAAAACCATAACCAAAAATTAAAGTATAAGAAAAAATTGAAACACAAGCCATTGGAGTATATTTTAAAAAGAATTGTTGACCACGTTGAATTTGTTGTTTATCAAACCATGTAGGTCGTTGTCGAACATCTCTTGTAAAATGCATGATACAAAAGTCTTGACAAGAATTATTACAAATGTGTTGTTCTTTGTTAAGACTAAGTTGTTCAATAAACTTATATGTATCTTCATTATTTTGCAATTGTTCACCATATTTTTCAAAAAAATTATCAATTATTGGATCACCTTGATTACGCCATTCATTTAATTGTGTAGGTGGAAGATGTTCAGATGTCCAAGTAAAGGTTATATCGTACAAAAAAATTTTTGAATCAATAGTTGGATCAGGTCGCAACATAGGTTTCATGGATATGGCAGAAATTTTGTTGAAATTTGCAATAGGACAGGACATTTTATATGAACTAAAATAAACTTTTTTTAATCAGAGATACATATCTGAATTATTAAGGATTTTAGAAATCAAAAATTCGTCATATAATAAACAATAGATGACAGAAAAAATCTAGAAATTCAATAGTATCCAAGAATGGAAAAATGGAAATATCTCAATTGTTGAAGAACTATCACCGGAGCTATAATAACTTGTCTCAAAGAATTAATCATCAATTTCTCCACGGTTTCATCATTCATAATAGTTGTCATACGGACGTATTCATATTCAAATCATTCTTCATCAGTATCAAATTTGCTTATTATATGATTGACGTTTAAATTCCAAAATCTTCGAAATTTCAGAATTAAAGTATTTCTATCCTTTGTATATTGCAGTTATGAAGAAAAATTGTTTATATAGAATACGAAGCAGAAAAACAAAATAAAGGAAAGAAAAAAACAAGATGAAATACAATATCGTAAAGCATTAACAGACCAATGCCTAGAGCGTACGTATATAGTAACAAATCGAGATATTTGTAAAGGAAGAAAAAGAAAAGAATATTTTTTTTGTAAGTAATTTGCATGAGTGTATGTAATAACGACTGACGAGAATCCAAAGAATCACGAGGAAATATAAATCCCATGATAGAAACGGATGGTATCGTCTAACGGAGGATTAGCATTGACTAAAGAAAAACAAATATATTATTCTGAAATCATTCATGAACTGTCAGCAATAAAATATAGTAAAAAGAAAATACTTACTAATTGAGGCTAGCAGTGTATACAAAAAAACATAATTCTATTTTTAACTTTAATATTTATTTGATAGAAAGATGCAACAGAAAAAATATTGAGTATTTGTATTTAAATAGCTTTTTTTTTACAATATATCTGAATACTTTTGAAGTCACCGTGACTATCAGTGAATCATTTGTTGTTAGTTTTTTTATCGTCATTCCACTAATTATTAGAACTCGACATCATAAAAAACGATGGTTATTGTTTTACATAAGCCGATTTTTCATTTCATATTAACAATCTCCATGGGGAGATGTTTGGATTGTTACTTAGTGAAATATAGAGGTAGATAAATATTTACTCGCCTCTTCTTTTGATATTTTTTCTCTTGGAATGAAATTCAAAATAAAGTAGAACTGATGCAAATTGAAACAAAATAATTATTTACTTGTTTATATAAAAAAAAGTCGTTCTAAATACTATTACTCAGGTCAACATTGAAAATATCTTTTATCAAATGTTAGCAATTTGAAAAAGAAATTATTCATAACTTTCGATCAAGCAAAAGAAATGGGGCAAATCTTGTTGACTACACATAAATTTAGTAGAACGAAAAAATATCGAAAATAATACGCATGTTATTGGAGCATACATTATTTATGTGCAGTTGCTTCACACGGAGGGCGGATGTCGGTGAAAGGATGTGCTGAAGTTATATTAATAGCATTTCCAATATTTTTTTTCCTACTAAATGCATGTCATTTGTTTATTATGATTTTGAATTTATATTCAGTTTGTAGAGACAACACGTTATTATCGTCTGATTTTAAGCCTTTTCAAAAGCAGAATTCTAACAAATATCAACTATAATTTATTAGTTACTACATAGATTTTCGATTTAATAACCGTAGCCAATACTAACTATTTTGCACGATAGATTTGTGAAATTAATAAATGTAAAGTTTTGTTTATATCATGCATTTATAATTGTTCGATATTTTTTTAATGTATTATCTCCACTATTTAATCAGAGGAAAGAGTAAATATATCTGCTTTCTCTATACATACTATCAATACAAATTACGAAAATAAAAATATTTTTTGAAAAATTGAGTCTTATATTTATAATATTCTTTAGTTCTTATAGAAGGTAGAACATAGTCATTCTAAACTATGCAAAAAATAGATTTTTATTTTATGAGAAGGCATCTAAAAATTTGTGCAAACAGCTAAGAATATTGATTCTTATCATTGAAATACTCATTCGACTACTAGTATGTGTATAAAAAACAACCATATACATGCGAAACGATGAAAGAATATTTGCAAGTCATTCATTTTTATCACTGTTCTGTAGTAGAAATAGATTCACATGAAAAACACTTATTTCAAACAATACCTCCCATCATAAATAAAATATCAAAAGGTTTTAATTATATTTAGTATAAAGTTTGTTTAAAGAGGAAAATTTCTACGAAATAGAATTGACACTCTTCTGAACACTTTTTAATTTTTGGGTAAAGTACGAAAATCGGAATATTTATCAAAAGAATAAAAATTAATTAAAAAAAATTATTTTATATAATAAATATTAAATATTACAAAATTGTTGCGTTTTATTAAATGATGATTTATATTGAAATTCGCATCCCGTTTGAAATAAACATTCATATGCACAATAACAAGCAGCATTGATACAATCATCAATTGATTTATCCAATGACCAATATGCTAAAAAGCCTAAACAAAAAAAATGATTTACAATTCGAAACCAAAAAATAATTTTTCTACCTCCGACAAACGCATCACCGCATCCAACAGTGTCAACAATTTGTGATGAGTGTTTGACAGTAAATAATTTTACACCATGTTCTGTACAATACATAAACTATAACATACGCTACTTATTTTTATTTATCCTACTTGATGATAAAATAACCGGATCAGCACCACGAGTTATTATTAAACATGTTTCTGTATTTTTTGTTAATAACTTCTGTAATTCTTTAGCAATATTCATTATATCATCATTTTTCTAAATCAAATTATCATTTGATTTACTGAACTCAACCATAGAAGATATTATATACATACATTCATTTTCATCTGATGTTGAGCAAAACTTCTTGCTTCCTAAAATTGATTCATAAAGATAAGGTTGTTTTTTAAACATATTATTTATTCAAAAATTATTCGATAACATACTTGTTCATTACCAAATAAAAAATCTACGGAAGGTAATAACTGCATAATAGTATCACCAAATTTTTCACAGATATATTCAGCTGATAAATTGAAAGTAAATATTTTCTTTGTTTCTCTAGCGTGATCAGCCAGTTTGTATACTGCTTCTGGGCAAGTTCTCATAAAATATCCCTATAAAAAAGAAATATATTTTAATAATATTGTTATATGAAATATAAATATAACTTACTGGTACATTGAAAATCTTTGCTCGTTCAACATACAACCAATTTTCTGAACTATTTAAATAATCAATTGTAAATCGATTTGCCGCACCATGATTTGTGATCATTGATCTATATGAAGAATATGATATATTTAATTAAAATAAATCGATATTACATACCGAGCTTGATTTGTTATTAAGAGAAAACATTTTGCAGTAGGAAAATCTGGATCTTTCTGATATAAACAATTGTTCATTAAATGTTCTAATCTTTCACCAGCTTCATCTTGTCCCACACAACCCATACAAATAGTGACGTTGTCTTGTCCAAGAAACCACTGAAAATACATATGAATAAATTGAATTAATTAATATTAAAGAATTGTTGTTTTTTGTTTACACAGATTGTTTTCAATGTATTGTGTGTTGAACCACCTGCAGCATAATTCAAATGATAATTTCCTTCACTAAGTATTTCTTTTGATCTGTATAGAAAATGAGAAAATACATTGATAGTTGAATTTTAACAATTTACTAAACTTACATTTCATCATATTTTGGTACTTTATCAGCTAAAATAGCACTATTTGCGGACAAATCATATCTTTAAAAGGAAACAAAAACATATAATTCTTTTAAATATCTATTTATTAGTAACGTATAGTTACCGTTGAAGAAATTCAAGTGAAACTTGTGTGCTAATATCTAATAAAGGATGACCCAAACCAAAAAATGTGCCATCACTATTATATTTAAATTATATACTATGAAAATTTTATTTGTCTAAAACTGACCTCAATTCTATATTAGTTATCAATACCATGTATGAGAATAAAGTTGACACCTGGTCTTTGTCCTTACAAGAAATCGTTTAATTACTGTTTAAGCAGTTTTTATGTTTTTAGTTTTCTTTTCTTTGTCTTTTTTTTCGTTCTTTTTATTCTTTCTATAGTATAAAAGAAACTCAAGATAAATAGTATGCTAAGCACATGCCTTCTTTTTATTTTTATCGTTATGAATCATAGTATTTAATGTATTAGATGTTTTTTTTTCTTTCGTTGATGCATGCAAGGCTTTACGAACATCGATAAGATGTATGATACATTCATCCAATAAAAACATCATCCAAACTTTACTTCTACTATTCCACATTTTATTGAAAAAAACCTAGAATTTATAATGTAAATTGTTCATGAAATAAGGATCAAAATGCGAAAAACATCTAAAAACAATCAAATTATCCACCGAATTCAAGATCAAAAATGTTTACATAATTCTACTTCGAATACTAGATTGATATGCTAATAGAAGGTAGAAATGAATCTTTTTAGTATCACAATATAAGTCGTACCTGAAAGCTAATAGACTGATTTCCTTCTAGTATATTTTTAGAATCACGACAGAATTAGTTAATCTATCTGTCTCACTAAAATTTGGTTATACATGATGAATTTTGAAACAAACAGAAGTATTATTAAATTGTTTTTTATATCTAACTAGTAATACAGAAAATCATTAGATTCAGTTTTATTCCAACTTCCTGATGTTTCATTATGAATCTTTTCGTTCATGTATGAAACGAGATGCACGTTTTCATAAACTTACCGTTTTTCAGCTATCTGCCCATTGTCCTATTCCATTTCAGGCACGGTATTACCTTCATCTTTTTATAATATTTTCATGCCGTTTTTAAGCAAAAATGGTCTGTCAAGGGATAATTCTTATGAAAAAGAATACTGAAAAAACATTTTGTATCAAATGTAAAACGAGATGGCAATCAATGAATAGTAAATCATTAATGGTCATAATCAAATTCCTAGCAGTATATGATTAGAAAATTTTATTTCTTCACTCTAAGAATTCGAGTACTGATGCTATAAAAATCGTATTTAAATAAGCAACATATATTAAAATTTTACAGAAAAATACAGTTAATAAACTTGAAGTTTTCACAAAATTTGTTCTGATTGATTGTTTAAGTCAGTTTGTAATACTAACGATTGATGAGATACATGCTTATTTTTAGATGCTGGTACTGGTTTTAATGTAAGTAAAAAGTTATTATTTTGCAAAACAATGGGACCAAAATGTTGACAAAATTGTAAATAATCATCTTTGTCAAGTGAATTTCGACATTGTTGAAGAACAACCAAACCGAATTTATCCAATTTGTATCCAATTGATCTACATCAATTTTCTTATTTAAATCAATTGATAGACCATAATGAGGTGAATTACCAAGTAATGATAATTTTAATGTAGAAATAAATGAAACTGGTAAATCTTTTGATAATTGAATAAAACACCATATTTGATTTTTGAACATTATTGGAAGATGTTGATTTTGTAAATCTAATTTTCTATATGGTATTAAATTAAAATTTCCTAAAATATTATGCCATGGTGTACGAAGAAAATTTTCATTATTTAATTGATTAATATTATCTTTAAAAAATTGAATTGTATATTTTTCTCCATTATTAATATGTTGATGAATAGAAAGTCGAATATGATTTGGATAATATTGTTTTAAAATATTTGATAATGCTTCATTTCTAATAATCATTTGTTTAACAATTAATGCTATTTTATCTTTTAATTGTCGACGTGAAAGATTTTTATTTGAAATTGTTCGATGTAAATCATTTTCCATAAATTTTCTCATTTGAATAAATTGTTTTTGATTGAATTAACCATTGATGAAAAGAAAATGTTGTTGTTCCATATTTATCAACTAGATTTTCACCATTTTTACTATTAATATAATTATTTATATTATCCCATTGAATTATACGTCCTGATACTGAACGAATTGATAATAATTTATTCTCAAAAATATTAACAATTTGCAATTTCAATGATGACATTTTTCTTTTCTTTAAATTTCAATAATGATATCACAAAGAAACTATAAATTTGGTATATAAGTAAATATAAGTTGACTAATGATGAACATATTGAATGACATGATGTTTATTTATATCGATAATACATGATGTCCTTCATATTTTACATTTATAAACCCATAGCGTGGGGAATGACGGAGGTGTATCAAGGTAATTATTTTCCACCTACAAAATATTTTGATTTTTTTCACATCATATAGACTTTTTCTATACAATGGCATTGACTATTTTTAACCTTGAGTCTACATACATATGACATCATACAAAAATGATAATGATTCGTGAGTCTTTCAATCATCTCTCGTTCATTTATTTATTTAATGTGAGTTAAAAAAAATCGTTATAAACAGTTGATCATTCATTGTAATGCTAAACAAAAGTATATTAATTTATTATGAAGATGATTAAATTTTCTATTTATTTTTTATCATCGGAAAATTTTTAGACAATATATATACATCCTTGTTATGTCTTCTGAATAGAAATATGTAAAATGCTGTGAAAATTCAAGCAAAATAACATACTCTTCGAAATAAAAATCGATGAATTCTTAATCAATACTACCATTGATCCAGATAGTTAATTCTGTTTTAAAGAATTCTCTAGGATTAGTAGTATACATATGAAAATCATTAATACGATATATTATATTTAATTTGAATGCTTCATTTTCAAACCATGAACATATTTGTTCAGAATTATCCGAAGGTTTTACAAGTACTTTTATAGTTGATAATTTTTGTGATTGATTTAATAAAATTATAAATTGATCCAATTGATTTATATTACATGTAAGTTGTTCAAGATTTGAAAATATTTTACAAAATTGTTCAATTTCATTTAAATCACGAAATGAATCATAATTAAATTTATATATATTCAATTTTTTAATCATTTTAGTTAAATATTTACATAATTCATTATCATTAAATAATGTTAATAATATAAATGGATTAATAGTTATAGATGATATTTGTTTTGCTTGTTTTAATATTTCTAATAATGATAATGTTTCTATTGAAATATAAGATGAAATATCTAAATGTTTTAGATTATATAAATTAAGAATCATTTTTAAAGATTTGATATGATTTGGTCTTAATATATGATTATCATATTCTTTCAAACTAATGCATGTAGAATCTAATTTTAATGATGTGATATTTGAAAAATAATAATGATAAGATTGTTCTGTTATTGCTTCAGAAAATAATATTAAATCTTTTACATTATTATACGTATTTGAATTATTTATTAATTTATTCGAATATTTTTCACTAGATAATGTTAATCGATATGTATCAAATATATATGGTATTGTATAAATAACTGCTGAATTTTTATCTAACACATATTCAATATATTTATAATATTGTTTCCAGCAAAAAATATATTGAAATTGTTTAAATTTATCAATAATATTATTTTGTGTATTACCTCGACAATATAAAGCAAATAGAAATTGAAAATTTTTTAAATAAATTAATGAAGTATTAATTAAATATTTCCATTGATATGCATCAATCATAGATATATTATCAAATGCAGATATTTTTAAACATTTTAAATTTGGTATTAATTTAATAAAGATTTTAAATTCATCTAATGTATATTCAAAATTATCTATAATTAATTGTTTTAAATAATTAGCAGTATAATGATTAGAATTTTCGATATTTTTTATTGAATTTAAATTTTTAAAAATATTTTGAATATGAAGATATTTTAATAATGGAGTATATTTAAATAATTGACATATTAATTGATCTAAAGAACAATTAGAAACTGTTAAAGATATAATTCCAATAGATTTGTCAATATTTTTTATTAGAGAATTTAATGTTGGTATTGATAATATACGTAGATTAGATAATGGTAGAACAGATAATATTTTATGTTCTTCATTTTCATTTTCTAAAAAATCAATTAAACGAAATGAATATAATTTTGATATAAATGGTAACATTGATATTAATTTTTCTATATTATTCTCTTCAATTTGTATTAATGTTAATGATTGAAGATATGAAAATTCTTGAAGTGAAAAATATGATAAGAATATATCAATTTGACCACATGTATCTTTATTTGATAATTGCAATGAAAAAATGTTTTCTTTAATATATGGATTTAATTTTATGATTGTACAAAATTGTTCAAATGTTGTCTTTCGAACATATTGAAAATTAAGATATAATGATATAGTTCGAATTAATTTATAAAAACGATAATTTAATTGATTAAATGAATGAAATATTTCAAATGCATTAAGATATTCAAAACAACTAATGAGAATTTCATTTGGTAAATATTCAAATAATGTTATAGTCGATAATTTATTCATAATATAACTCATTTTGATCGTCTAAATATACACACAAAAAAAGAAACATGTTTATATGTTTTTTCATATGAAGAAAAATATTGCATACATGATTTGTTATTGTCAATGATTGGCCTTAATCAATACATGTGACATAGTTTCGGTTTGTCATACTTTCATCAAAGAAAAAGACGCAAAAATCGAAATCGATAGTATATATTATCATATTACTTGTCATCTAAATTATCACTATATCTCGCCGAGTTGTATACGTTCAAAACAAAATCATTGTATATTATCATATAAAATATCATCTTTATTACTATTGATTCTTTCTTTCTCTTATGAAACAGTAAGCCACCAAATAGACATTAGGTGAAAAATCAAAAGTGTATTTTTACCAGATTTAAATGATATTACCTATACTATTTTTATGGTGACCACTCATCTTGGTACATGATATTTCATCTCACTAATATTGCACTACTAGATTCAATGTCTATAGTTGTTATTATTTAAAAATACGTTTCATCTAAATCTAACTGTTGCGTTTAATGCATAATTGCGAGTGGAAAAACCAATGAGAAATGCAGAGATGTCTTTTGGCCGGCGTTCTGAATATTTATTGAAATTATTTTCTGTTGTTTATTCAAACATGTACATTACTAGTCATTGTCACCTCCAACAAATTCACATAATAATTTTAAAAGTTCTTGAGAAAATTCATCGATTGATTGATCGGGCTTTTTTTTAAATTCAACATCGAATAACAGAAGAAAAATGTATATTTCGTTATGAAGATCGTGAATCTAAGGAAAATTTCGCGTAATAATATATTTATAGTTAATTGTAATACAAATATTTAAATGAATGTATTTATTAAAGAACTATCTCAACATTCTCATAAACCGAATGCAGAAAAAATTTCACATCATTTGGGTTAAAAATAAAATTAAACTTCGTGATGTATATTCAGGTGAAGAAACTATTATTCCAGTCATTTCTGATATATTCCTATCGGAATCGTTTCGTATTTTTTGACCTAGGCTACGAAACTTAGAAAAAGAATGAATTTTAAGATGCTTTTTTATTAAAAGTTTATATTTGACTAATTGACTTGATCCATATATTGAACAATGAGTTATTATCATATTTATCATTAATGAAATTTTATCAATGAATCTTAAAAAGAGAGAATATTTTGTTAGAAATAATTGTTATAATTTCGACATGGACAGAATAGTTAATATTTCATTTACTTCTCGTCTATATAGTTTCTTGTATTAAAAGATTGTAATTGAGATATTTGGTGATATTAATATTAAGTAGGAATACTTCAATATAATATACGTTATAACTAAATCTAATTGTCTATTCTTGGATTTAATAACATTTTTTGTACAAAATTTAAGAATATTTTGTAATGGATCTTTCTGATCGTTACCATTCAATTTGCGTATTACAGACAATAAGAAGTAGTTTGTAATAACTATTATTGTTAACAACTAATTTATTATTACAATGTTATATATTTTCCTTATAAGGAAATATGATGAATATCTCCAGCACATACTTGAAAATAATATAATTAATTTAACTGGAATTTATGCTCAAGGCTTCCAATTCTATAATTGATTACAACAATTATGGCATGAAAAGCAAAAACTTCAGATGAATGAAAGATATGGAATAAAAGGGACGAGCCTTTCGATGTGAATGAATAATCGTTGTAGATCTATAAGAAATAGAATAAAATATACATCAAATATCCATTTTGATCAAAATTGAAAAAGAATAACCATCATTATCATGCTTGCTTTCGTTTTTGTCATTGTATTTATGCTTGTTAATCCTGCTCATGCTTATTATAAGTGTGATTGTTATTGTCCAAATCGAAAGAGACATGTTGGAACGGCATTATCATTTACATGTTCTTCATCGGCTTGTTCAACTGCATGTTTAGGTAATTTCGTCAATTCACCTGGGTGTACTTCACCATTGACAACTTATGGGTTAGTATAATCATCTGTAAAAAATTTATTTTCACTTCTATCATATACCTTTTTTGTGACTATTTTTTTAGAATCTGCCAAAAAGGATTGAAGCGAAGTATTAAACGTGCATATTTGCCGTAAATTCTTGTCTCATTTCATTGTATTTTGGTTTAATCAGAAAAAGATTCTAGAACTCTGCGTTAAATATATACATATTTGATTATTCTTATGCTTACTTTCATATATTTACTAATTAATTGCCTTTTTAAATGAGTTAATTATGTTTCTTTGTATTTTCATAAATGTATTGACAATAAAATGAACAATATTCTTGATGAACAGTACAAAAGATTTCATTATAAGAGAAATTCTCAACTCTCATAGATGCTATAAGATGGAAGTATAAAACATTGCACAATGTAACCGTGTCTCGATATGAAAATTGGTTGTGTAAAATGAGTACCACATCCGAGTTGAAAAGTATTCTACTGAATGATAATGTAATACAAGCCAATAATAAAGAACTTGTTTTTCTCAGAGAAAACTCCGAAGTTATGCACTGTTAAAGATAAAAAATAATCTTTTTTTTAATAAAATATATCTGACATGAGCGTATTTGAAAGTCATGTAGATTTTAATATAATTTGTTGATTATAATCATCTAAAAATCGATCAATATTTTCTTTAGAATATTTTTCATTAATCTTATGATGTTTTTCTTAATATTGATTTTGTTTTCAAATGTATAAAACCAGTTGAAATTTGACTAAATTGCTCAAGTATAATATTTTCTATTATTGTTCATAAGATCTCAAATCAATAGAAGATTATATGATTTAATTGAATACAGATTAAAGAGGTAAGAAAATAAAATAAAATTGTATAATTGAAGAATTCTTTATTAGTTCATAAAAATTATTTTGTATATTTATATAAAAGATGATATACATCTTTTAATCATGCTTTCAATAAATATAATGTATACATATTTAATTGCTTATTTCCTTCATTTTTTTTTATTTGCATAAATATTCATATGAGAAATATTACAAGAATCAATCAGAGTATAAATAATAAATTTACCATTTGTTTTATCTTTAGTATTTAGACAAATTATGTTGGATCAACTATTTCTTTTGCAAAACTTTCTGAACTTGCGGATAAACAATAGTCAGAATCAAGGTCATTTACAAGATAACAAATAGAAAAATCTTCTATAAATGTTATTCGAAAAGTTTTTTTGACAAAGTTGAAATAATTCATCGATATTAGAAATACCATTATAGTGAAGCAAAATACTTTGATTATTAATTTTTCTTCAATTTAATTTAAAACAGGTTAAATCTTGTTTAAAATCTAATAAATATAACAGAAAAAGAAATCCAAAGTAATTTTTTAAGGTGCCTTTTTAAGAGATGTTCCATGAGATAATGAAGGATTTTCTATATTCACCAAAACATGAAGGTCAGCAGGTTCCCGATCTGACTCCATAGGAAGTTAGGCTTCATTGATCTATATATGAATGCAAAATATTACGATCTAAAGATTTACTTTAAAAGAGTTAAGAAATACCAAACCATATATCCTCAAAAAATTACCTAAAAAATGAACAAAAATCAATTATTATGTTTAATGAATTTTTTTCTTAGAATTTTTTCACTATCGCAATTGAGTCATATACCAATCGATGGAACTTGACTTGCACTACAAAATGGCATATATGGTATTTGCCCATGGTTCCAATATATAATCGAAAAATCTCAGATACTTAATTTTTTGACATGATATAGAATTTATTGCTTCAATATTTTGATAAAATGTCAATATCAAAAGATGATTGTCAGACATGCAATAGTATGCTATTGTATAGCCCATTCAATTCTGTATCGAACGATATACTGAAGGTTGTTCTGAAATATTTTTTTTTATCAAGAGAGTTAAACTTAAAATAGTTGGCAATGATCCCATGTTTAGATGCTATATAATAAATAAATTATTTTCCTTGTATTCTTGAAATTTTATATAATACATATTTCGATCAAATATAGAATATGATATTGTCACTATTGTAAATAATCATAACTACTATGTATATCATCCATATAGTTTTCATGTATGATGAAAGTAAAAAACAATTCATTCATTCTTTCCGACTAATTAGCTGTATTTTCACTTGTTAGTTATTTATATCTTTCTTTCTTTTATTTACTCTTTGTTTTTCAGCATCCCTGCTTCTTCTGCTGCAGTTGAGCGTACGTTTAGCTCGGTTGGTGTTATATTAACTCAGAGAAGAATCAATATCAATCCGTCGACAGATGATGACATTGTATTATTTCAATCAGCTGCAGCTCACTTAAAAGACCAAATATACACTCTGTCTTCTACATTTTTTTTGTAACAAATTGATTCATTAAGCCCCCCTCCCTTAAAAAAAGTCAATTTTCGTAAAAAATTTCGAAACGGAGACAAATGCAGAGAAAGATAGCCCGTTTTCAGATCTTCCAGAGATAATTTAAGTTTTTTCCAAACAACCCTTTTTTGTTGAAAAATTTTGATGATTTATATAATCAACTGCTCGAAAGCAAGACTTGTTTTTGAAAAACGAAAAAGATTTTTCGTTTTTTCTCGGTTTATGACTTTTCAATCTTGGTACAAGAATTTCTCAGTCCAGACTCAGAAAACACATTTAAAATTTTTTTGTTCGAAAGAGCGCATCGAGATGCAAGTCACCACGGAGTCCCTTTTTTTACTAAGCTTTGTTTTTTATTATATACACAGACATTTATTTAACTAGACACCCATTTTTGGCGCATTTTTTGAATATTTGAACTTGTGATCTCGCTTTCGCTAAAAAAAGTATGAGTAAAAAAAAGGGCTATGGTGCTCTGCATCTTGAGATGCTCTTTCAGACAAAAAAAAGTTTAATATATTGACCAAGCCCGAACCGAGAAATCCTTGTGCAAAAATGAGCTATTTTTAACTCTTGTTTGGTTGATATCTCTGTCAAATTTCAGAGTATTGAGCTGAAAATTTTACCACAGCTTCTCCATGTCAGCCCATTTGAACGTTCCTGGACTGAGATCGATTTTTACGGCGGGGGGGGGGGGAGCTTAAATAAAATAAAACAATGAAAACAGCTTAAATGATAAAATCAAATTTTATTCGGATTTTACGGGTGCAGGGTGAGGCCCGTGGAAAAATTTAAGGGTCGGGTGGGGTGGTCTAGAAAGTTTGTTTACGAGGTAACGGGTGGGACGATGTAGAAACTGAACGGGGCGAAGCGGGGATGGGAAGCGTTCAGAAAAATAACTCACGGGGATCGGCGGAGCGGGTTAACGTATTTCAGCGGGCGAGATCCGCAGGAGATAAAACAACACTGCCCCGCACATCTCCGCATCATGTGCCATTCGTATATTTAAATAATTCAATCAAATTGAATAACATTCGTCTTTTTTCCTTTAAATTTTATTTTTCAAAGAAATAGGAATTAATTCTATGACATATAACATTATTTTATCATGATGAAAGAAAAACAGACCGTTTCTAGCAATAAACAAGCTATAGTGCCTATATTTTTTTAATATATATATTCATAATGAGCAGGTCAATTAAGGAAAATAACACATCTTTCTTATATTGAAAGTTCAAATAAAATAAAATCATAACAAGAAAAAAAATAATATATCATAAGAATAATATAAAAAAAGGAAAATCATGGCCGACTAATAGTTTTGTTATAACAATAGCCCTCATCTACTCAATGATGAATAAATTATTATGATAAAGGTCAGATACAATAAATTAATTAATATCAACCCTATGAAAATTCATCGTGTTGTAACATAAAATTATATTCCTTTTCTTCTTCTCATCAATTAAATGAATAATTGTTGTATTGGAACAGGACAATAATCCATTATATTAATAAAGAATTCTTTTTACTTTCATCTTTTCTTCTATGAAGTCAGCCGGATGGCGATATATCCAACACAGAAACTCTACCTGTTGAAAAAGACAAACTATGCCATGAAGGTCGTTATACCATACATATACACGCTCATGTATATATATGTAAAGGTGTATGTATATGTACGGGTTACCTTACCAGTGGGTGTCGGTCCATTGTGTTCTTTCAACTTGACACAGTTTCTCTGTACGCATGCGCGCGTGTCTTTTAAATAAAAAACAATAATCTTTTCTATTTTTTCGAATCTTTATTTTTCAAATAGAAACAAAAAACACACAATTACAATTTTCTTTTTATACTTTCAAAGTTTTTCTTATATATTTGAAGATTATGGTGATTTTCAGGTAACACACGTAGTCCTATATCCAGAGCACGTTCATACAATGAAAGTGCTTTCTTGTAATCATCCTTCTTGTCATATACAACACCTATATTATTGTAAGACAAAGCCAAATCCGGATGATTTTGAGGAAGAGTTTTTTCTCGAATTTCAAGTGCTTTTTCATGAGATGACAATGCTTTTGAATAATCATTCATGCTGTTATACACCAAACCAATATTATTGTAAGAAGTAGCCAAATCAGGATGATTTTGAGGAAGAGCTTTTTCTCGAATTTCAAGTGCTTTTTCATGAGATGAAAGTGCTTTTGAATAAT
>JAJEKB010020217.1:158266-231882 GCA_022393335.1 Macrotrachela quadricornifera
TTAAAAATATTTAAACAAATAATAGAACATAACTTCAGAATATTTATCAAAATAAAACAGTGATATTAATGTAATTACTATTTTTTCGTTGATTCATAGAGTTCCTAGATATTTGGTCAACGGAATGCACGTAAAATAAATTTTTGATATGAATAATCTGAATTTTAAAAATTCAATTTTTCTGCGGTTTTAGATCTTACACGTACAGTGCTTGAAATAAGTAGAAACAACAAGATTTTTTACTTTTTCGGTTATTACTCATAATTTTTATTAATTTATAATCGACATTTCACTTTTCTTGTTTAAATAACCTTATGGTGTTCTTTTAATGTGGCTAGGACTAAAAAAGACTAGAGATTTCACATGCATACACACTTTAGTAAAATTATAGTCATATTTTATGTTCGTATTTTTTTATTGCGTGAATAAGCGATTCGCAATAATTGAATCATTTAAGACAGTTATAGTACACACAAAACTTGTTATCTTGAGTGTAATGCTAAACTTTAGAAATTAGTAACATCAGTTCGATACATGTAAAAATAGGTAATGTCTAGAAGAAGTTGAAATTAGTCTGAGCACTGAGTCCTGCTACACTTAAATTTCTGATTGCGCCACTAAAACATCAGCCATTCATTCATTGTCCAAAGTGATCTGTGCCAAAGAAAATTCATATTTATTTATATATAACAGACAGAACGAAAAACACAAAAGAATTTGCTCTCACATGTGTCACTTCGTTTGATGATAGAATGACTAAGATGAATAGCAGTGACGACTTACAAGATAAGTGACTGTTCTTTTTACTATTCTTATTATCTGTTTTTCGCTCATATACATGTCCTTCCACGTCAGAACTACCATTGACAATTGAGAAAACTTTGATTACAACACGGGGATTAATATGAAGATGCTTAACATAAGGTGAACTGAAACTTTTCTACCTCATGCATTGTCGATTTTGACATAAATTAATAGTTCGTCTACATCTGGAATACGAACATTTGTATCATTGTTTCATTTGTATGATGATGCAATTTTTGAAGATAAAAGGATAGATTAGAAAAAAATACAAAATATTAAAGATATCTCACTATTTAGTCGTTGTTGGACAACATAGATGATGATGTTACATTCTCTTCCATCAACAATAAAGGTGTAAGAACAAATGAATGTAGGTCAAGACACTTTGAATCCCTACTCCATAAGAGAAGAATCGTATTTTTTTCGTTCACGTTGTTAAACATAACTTGAAACTTCTCAAATATTTTTCACACTATATCAAATTATAAAAGTGTATTAAATTATTTAGATGACTTCTTTTTGGTTCTCAAGTTATATATTAATTTTGATTGTTGTGATTACCACATCTACAAATGTTGGTCTTCAAACTCAGCAAGGAATCATCTATGGTCGACATACTCAAAGTTCAATTGAATATTTAGGGTACGATAATATTACTCAATCAAATGACTTTTTTTTGTGATTATTCGTTAGAATTCAATATGCACAAGTAGTAAGATGGAAACCACCAATTGATCTTGCATCAGAAATGTTTCCAAATGGCTCATTTCAAGCTACATCATTTGGTCCATGTTGTCCACAACCAAAAACTGATACTTATATTCCTAAACAAGATGAACAATGTCTCTATCTAAATATCTATAAACCAAATGTTCAGTCAAATAATTCATTATTACCAGTATTTGTTTGGATACATGGTGGTGCTCATAAAATAGGATGTTCGTCACAAAGTATTCCATTAATATATAATGGTACCAATATGATAGCTCATTCACCACCAGATCAACCTGTTATTATCGTTACAATCAATTATCGATTAGGTGCACTAGCTGATATGTTTTTAAAAGAATTAATCGAAGAAGATCCAGAATGGCCTACAGCGGGTAATTATATGTACTTAGATATGTTATCGGCACTGCGCTGGATAAAGAAAAATATTCGTGATTATGGCGGTGATCCAAGCAATGTTTCATTGTTTGGTCAAAGTGCTGGAGGCTTATCTGTTACTGATCTTGGTGCAGTAAGAGGATCAGCTGGTCTTTATCGAACGGCAATAAGTCAATCAGGTTTAAGTTCACCTGGAACTTATTCATCTTATTATAATCAGAGTACTGCTCTCAATTATTCAAACTCTATTGTTCAACGTTTGAATTGTACAAATGAAGAAAAAGAACAAGTTCTTTCATGTATACGCCATTCCTCGATTGAAGATTTATTTCAAATCTATGGTGATTATTATACAAAACCAATAATTGACAATTATTTTTTTCCATTATATCCACCTTTGGCAATTCAGAATGGACAATATAATAATATTAGTCTTATTATGGGTAATAATGATTATGATCTAACACTATGTCTTGACCATCCTGATATGAATTATACCGAAGCTTTAGCATTAATAAGTCAATCTGTAGATCATAAATGGATCCCGTCAATTATTGATTATTATCATTTAAAAAATTGTTCAGCTAATCGACTAGCTAATAACACACGTTGTTGCAATATCGTCCTTGTAATGGCAACAGATAAACTTTTTGATTGTGATATTCGTCGAATATTCGATGCTTTTTACTTAAAATATGGTCCACAATACGAACAAAATAAATTATTTTCGTATCATTTAAATTGTTATCCTCAATGTCCTATGGTACCAGAACAGGGTATATGTAGACATTCAGCAGAACTTCCATTTGTATTCGGTACAATAAGTGATTTTCATTCGCAAGAATTATTCAATTGTACTTGGGATAATCCAGCACGAATTTTTTCTAATAAAATAATTTCACATTGGATTAATATAGCAACAACAGGAAGACCATTGAGTCAATGGCCAAGTTATAATCCATCTTCACCAAAACATTTTCATATTACACCTGATCGGGGCTTCGTAACTGAAGTATGGGATAGAAATTGTTCATTTTTTGATGAAATGGAAATGAAAGGAGTTAGGGAAACATTTGGAAATAATCGCTACATTATTAAAGAAACTTCTAAATGATGTTTATTGTTTTATGTATTGATTGTTTTTATTTTACTAATAAAAGACTAATATTTAAAATAAAATTTTGACACAATATTTAAACTATCAAAAAAACATATATTAACATCGAATTATTCTTCTCCTTTCCATTAATATCACGTTTTAATGTTTCATTACATACTAAAATAAGATATGCCACATGTCTCACACCCAACAACACATTTTTTCGTTTGTTTTCACCAAATATGAATTTTGTCAAAGAAAATTTTTTGAAGATGAAGTTCGTCCAATTCATTATTCTCGAATGAATTAAACGAGCAAAAACCCGGTATCTAAGTGGAATATGATTGATTTCGCATATGACAATGATGTTTGCAGGTAATAAGTCTATCATATCTAATTTGATAATTAATAAGTCAATTCCTACACATTATGATTCTTACGTTCATCTTCAAAAATAAATGATAAAAATACGTACACTATTTGTGAAAACCATTGAATTGAAAGAAAAGTATCAGATTAGATCATTAATATTCTTAACTTAAATTTGATGAGTATATGACAAAAAAAAATAACAGTTCAAATATTGTTATATTATTATTTGTTCAGAAATATAATTATATATAAGTAAAAAATACTAGTAGACTATTGTATCATTTTAAGTCGTATAACGTTTTGCAATATCTCTTTGTCGATATAAGACATGCCGTATATGATCATATTGATTATAGGATAATAGATCCTTGATTTCAACTAACTAACTATCAAATTGATCATTAGTAATTGCTGCAAAACGATTGAGAGTTTTTTTTATTAATTTAAAATCTGATATTGAGAGTCGACTGATTTATTGTTGAGTCGATTGGATCAAATTTAATTACGATCAGATGATTACTACGAAACTTGCAAGCAATAAGGCTTACGATATTAAGTTTACCCATACCAAGGTAGAAAGCATGATCGATGAGATTTATGTTTAATTTTGTAGTACCGTCGTTGATATCCGGTGAATTTGGCATAATAATTGAAATATTTCGTTGATTACGATCTACATTCTGTATTATATGATCGAATAAATTCATACGTCCCATTATTGAATCATTCAATAAATTTTTCCTTATCATCTTTGGTATTTCCATGAATGTCAATATTTTTTCATTTTTTTGATTAACATCGGTATACAAAGCAAGCAGATTGTTTTGATATGTTGCAATTTGTACCTCAGTGGCAGGCAAACCGAGTACACGTCCTAAAGCATAGACTAACCATTTATTGGCAGCACATAATGAATGTCCTTGTATTTTGTCTGAAATTCGTTGATCATAAGGATCACGCATTCATACAGATAATTTTGTCGAAAAGACTTATCATTTGAGTTAATTTTAATTTTGTATCAGAATTTTCTGCGAATAAAATAAAGTCATTTTGATCCAGATCTGCCATTGAAGAACTCATTTGTTTGAAGAATTGATGTGATAGAACTGAAGCGTCATGTGTTTCTTCCGTGATGTTATTTCTTAAAGGAGTAACAACAGATTGTACATGGCCTCTTTTGTTTTGTGAAATAAGATTCGATGACTGTGACTTAGTTATTTAAGGTAAACTGTTCGATAATAATTAGTTATTTTTTCTAGATTTAATTTTAGTGCTATGACATCTTTTCTTAAACATTCAATATCATTTTGCAAATGACCGTTCTGATCAAACTCTAATCTATTTGCCATGATCATTATTTGCTTTATCGAATTTTGTTCATATTCATGAATGAGATCATGTAATTTTTGTTGTATTATATTGGCTCTTTTTTCAATATTGTTTAATTTCATTTTGAATTCATCAATTTTTCTTATTAAATCTAATGAAATGTTTGTTGATAGTTGTAATATAAATAACTTCAATTTTTAATTCAATAAACTTTCAGTGTGCATCACATGCTCAAAACGCTCTTGCAATTTTCTTAGATGCTCCAAATATCCAGACATAGAGGAATCCATCACTATTTATCAATATGACGTTATGCAAAGAGATGCGTACTTATTGACTTGACATCATTCATATAAATTTTTTACACATAATAGATTCAACGTTATATATTTACGATTACTTAGATCACAAGTATTGGAGACAGTCAAAAGACTATTACATAATATAATCGACGAACCAATTATTTTTGTAATCCATCGTAATGATTAAACAGACTTGAAGTATCAATTCTCAAGATTATATTCCTATATCCACATGTAATGTAGAGATTTTACAACAAAAATTTTTGGTTTGAAATCTGATTTTATATAATTAGATCAGGATTTAGAATGATCATATTACTCTGAAAATTTTTTTAAGAAAAAGCTTCTTTGAAAACATATATGTATCCTTACACTCAATCTAAAAATTCTTTTATACAAAAACTGAACAATAAATGTATTGATGTAGAGAATATGAATACAGAATAATCAATGAAAATTCTTATGAGTGATCTATTATATAATATAGTTATTGCTTCTACCTTTATTTCATATATATTCATTAATATAAAAAGATTAGAACGGAACAAGTTGATAAAAGGAGTATGAATTGTTCAAATTATGCAATATCTTTTTTTTGTAGATATTTTTCATTTGTTAATAAAGTTGATATCAGAAAACTTTTACAAATTGCATCGCAAGTTCTAAGTTATGAACAGGCACAACTTTGAAGACAATATGAAATTTTTCGAAGTAGTTGACCGTATTTTTGGAGATAGATAGCAAGAACACTAAATACTTCTCTATAATCAGGTAAAAAAACGAGCTTTTGATATTACAATCGGATAAACATATTCTCTTTTTTTCAATAAAGTGGCTTTTCGGTCACTTAACCTTTTGATCGGAGTTTTTTTAGTCTAACAAAATAAACGAATATATGCAGTTAAAGCAGCATGACATCCTGGATTGATTGGTATTGGCGTATTCGAAGAGTTTAAAAGATCTGAAATTTTATCAATAGGCCAAAATTTTAATTCCGTAGTTTCATATGCTTCAGATTGTGTTTGCAAATTATAACGTTGTTGTAATTCACTTGATGTCGTTGTTGTTCTAAGATAAAAGTTAAAAACTGGTCGACCATAATGTTTGATGCTTCGCATAACATTAATAACATAAAAATCCGAATTAATAAGAAGACTATTTCTATCAACATTTGTTTCATTAACACATTCAGCAATAGCTGATGAAATAATTTCCTTAATAATATTTTCATTAGTATATTCTTTTAGATTTTTTGGTTCAGCATGGCCACCAGGTATATCATACGTATTTGGCAGATCAGCACAAGCAGAACTTCGTTTAATTAAAACAGTACAATTATCAGATGTTATAAGAACACATGCAACACCAAGTGGATGTGCTAAATGATCTTCTGTTATATACTGACGAATATCTTGTGATATATCATGTTGTTGAGTACAAATAAACGATTTGTAATCAGTTAAACCCAAATTAAGAATAAGTTCAGTTGAATTATCTTCATTATTAGTTTTTGTTTCAACTGAATGTAAACGAAATTTCGATTCATTAAACAAAACTCTTTTTCGTTTAGTATCATTTACTAAATCATTCCATCTATCATCTAGCTTTTTTTGAATATCACTTGGTAATGATTTAGCATTATATAATTCAGGATTGAAATTAACTTTAAATTCATTGAATTTTAATGGTCTTTGTAAATTTGAAAGGTCAATCCATGAGGCTGACATGTAAATGCCCTTGGTAAGTAAGTTATAATAATAAGTTAAAAGAATCCAACCACTTAAATGGAATAATCGATAACATTATAGAGGTACATCAAATCGTGTAATGGCGATTGGATTTAGCATGCAAATCTAAAAAATATCATGAGCCTTATAAAACAGTTCAAGTGTCAATGGATAAACCAGTTTAAACGTTTAAGCAAAATAATTGTAAAATGAACGCTTCAAATATCTTCCCGAAGCGTCTTAATTTTTTTGGAGTAGAAAAGTAGCCGTGAATAGAGAATAAACATTTGAAAAATAGAATCCGCTTGATTTGGCCAGCAAGCAGTAAATCAAATTTAATTCAATCGTTCATAAATAGTTTTAGCTGTTTATGATCATTAGACATAATAATAATAAAAATCAAGAATTCAAATATTTCATAAATGAACTTGTTAATGATAATTTCAGAATGTAAAATATAAGAATAAGTAAGAAAGGATAAGACAATGAAAAATGAAAGTTCAATATCATTTTTACCGTATAAGAATGACAATTTAATACTGTATATTAAGTTTTAAGAAACTTCTTTTCTATATAGTCCTCAAAAGAATGGAACACTCTATTTTTCTTTTAAATAAATACTAGTGAATATTTATATATTAACTTTTAATACAAACAAGATAGAGAATTGCGGTTTTTACCATTAAACAGAAAAGATAAAGATGCATCGAATTATATATTGTAGATTTTTCTAATATTGATTTTTGAAGTATTTTTAATCAAGGTTCTTTCACAAAAATTGCTAGAAAATTATATTAAATGCTCGACTAGAATACATATTCTTCATCTCAGCCTTATGAATTTCGTAGATCTTCAATTAGTAGTTTGAATCTACAGTTGATATTAAGAAATTCACCGTCAACAGCCTACCAGATAGGTTTTTTCTTGAAAAGGTCCATTAAAAACCTTACAAAAAGAGATTAGGTATTCTTATAATACACGACTCGATGCGCTTTCATCTTCTCTTTTAAAAATTAGATTAGTTGAAGTATAATTAAATAGCATAGAAAAAAAGAGCGTTCTTTTTTCTATTAGACCATATAGAAAGAAAGTTTCTTAAAGCTTAATCTTGAGTATTAAATTATCACTCTCACTAATTTTGGATTGCCCTAAGTATAATCATCATGTTTTGATAGTATCAGACCAAATTGTCGTTCGTTCGCAATATTTAAATCAACTAAAGTAAAAATGCGCATCATAAGTACATAAACAAAAATCCTTTTTTGTACGATTTAGATAAAGTATGTCGATGAAAAGTAACGAAATGTGATAGGATAAGAATAGAAAAACATAGATTGTATGATTTATATGAACAAATGATTGCAAAAAGGTTTAAGCTAGTCTATTTCTTTTAAACTTCCAGTCAAAGTATTGAATTCATATTGAAGAAGAGAATGATAATCAATGTCATGCGATTGTTTTTTTTGAAATATGAATAATCAGATTAGACTAGACATTGCATTAAAAACTATCACATACATCATACCCACTAAAATAAAAAAAATAATAAAAATATTTTGATTTAATTTCAAGATTTAATAATAAGAATTTACATGTTCGATTATATATTAAATTTTGAATATATGAAAAATTGACATGTGATAAAACAAATCGAATAAAGTAATTAAAATAAATAAAAAATATGAAATATTCTAAAAAATTCAAAGATTTTAACTAAAATCTCGTTTAATGATAAATAAAACTATATAATACTTTTTATTTGCACATTATTATGTGTGTCAAAATATATGCCCATACTTGCTATCTTGAGAGAATAGAAGAGAAATTGATTCTAACACTATATATGACTCATCAGACTATCGCAGAGGTTAGTAAAAATTAATCTTATTCTTTCGAATGCTGATCTATTGATTATTTTATATATCAATTGATATCATATAAAATACAATGATCTCAAAATAATAATGAAAGTTATTATAGAAGGAAAAAAAACATGATTATTTTATTTTACCATAGAGGTTATTTTTATAAAATAAAATAAAATCACATGAATAGTGAAAAATAAATATTTAGACTTTGGATTAAGACATTCTTTAAAATACATTTATAAGTTAATTAAATGATAATTCGAGTCATTATTATTATATTTTGAACTACTTTTTAAAAAGTTGTTAATTTAATTAATAATATGTATAATAAAATTTTGAATATATAAAAATATATGATAATAATATCGATTTTGTAAAACGTTAAATATTTATTGTCAAAATAACTTTAAGATAATACTTTTTAATCTTCATTTTTTCTTCAATTCAAAATATTAATTATCGAAATCATAGATATTTATTTCACCTAATATGTTCATTAATAAATACTATAGGATACATTATTAACGTTCAGTATTTAATAATAAATAACTAGTATGTATAAGAACATTCCAATGAATAATCATATGTCGTATTCACATTGAAAGAATAGAAAAACATATAATATAATCACTTCTAGGGTCATTCTATGTTTTCAACTATATTTAAGAAAGAATATGCATAAGAAGAGAGAGAGAAAACAAAGAGTGTAATATATATAAACAGATGTGACACACAATATGTATATTCATTTTCATCGTATTATCAAAACTATACACACGTATATACATTTGAGTGTATAATTATGGCTCGTGTAATTCAAGCAATATATATTATGCTTTTATTAGGAATGATTTCGAGTTGGCCAATTCCATGGGTAATCGAACAACGTATACCAATAACTCTCTATCATACATCTATTGAAGAAAGTTCAAGTCCATCAATGTTTAATGGTATGAATAGAATGATGTTCAATATGCAAGAACGTCTTGGACGAATGTTTGGTTGGCCATCACATCAAATGGATATTGATGATGATAATGATTATAATTCAATGGATGATGAAGAAACTTTTGATTCTGTTGAAAATGTAATGTATAATGAAAAGAAATTACCTAGTGGTGGTGATTTAACCAATACTCGAAGAAGATTAGATAGTGTTGAACCTGTTTGTACAACAACTACAGATGCACCAGCAGTTGTTTCACCAAGAAAAACTCGACGAAAGAAAGTACGTACTACACAAACAACAACATGTATTAAAGAATTAATTATCGATGGACAAAAACATATGTCAGAAGAAAGAACTACTATTGATGATAAAGGTGTAGTGATTAAACAAAGTAGAATTTATAATTCAATGCCTGTGGATATCGATCAAAACAAGGAATAATTAATAATATATATTATTAGAACTGATATTCGTTTCGTTTTTTATGAAAAAAAAACACGTTTTTTTTTATTGATTTAAAGATAGTTTTTCAAAACGTTTTAATAAAAAGATTAAAAAAGTTATTGTATAAAAAAATTAAATTTCTGCTTTAAATTGATTGTAATGTAAAATTAATAGTGAATGACGTTGAAATCATATGAAAGCACAATGGCATTTTTGCACTTCGCTCTTTTTTTTTAGCTTTGTTTTGTTTATCTATTTCTTTCTCTTATTTTTTTAGATTTAGAGCTTGTACTTCACAGTCATTCTTTATCTTATTGCCTGATGAGTAGTTTTTTTCTCATATTAGTTTCCAGACATTTTCATACACGAGACATATTATATTTAGTATAATTTACTTTAATCTTAATGAGAAAAACATCAGCAGTAATTTTTGATACAATACTATAATTTGGAACATATTTTCTAACTTTTTCATTTATTCACTTTTGTCAAATGAAAGGTTATTTACAATGTCTTGTCTAGATCAAATAATTCTTATTATCAAGGATAGAATTTATGATCGTATTAAACTTTTCCAGAACGTGAAATTAACAATAGATGATAAAAACTAGACGTTGTTGTGAAAAATAAATTTCATAATTAATAGAAAGACGTAAAACATTCTATGATTATTATTTACACGCAAGAAAAAGTAAATATTTCTATGATTATAAATAGCTTATTCAAAAAATGGTTCTTCTTGAAGTTATTTTTATCGATGAAAAATAAAAAAATAAATAGAGAATAGTTTTGTAGACGCAGTTCAATCAAAACATATTTCATCTCGGTTCGTTTCGATACAAAATAAAACTATTTTGTTTTGTTTACGAAATCTCTAACAAAATATTTTTGTTTTATACTTGAAAGATGCCAGATACACTTTTATTTGTTCTTTTTTTTCTTTTTCAAATTCTGACGTATAATCAACTCCGACTCTGAAAGCCATTATAATAATTTTTGTATTATAATTCTTTTGACATCATGTATTGAAACTGTTCCAGCATCATAGGGTATTTGCTAAGTTGGATAGGCCGCTGTTGTTGTTGCTTGTTATGCAATGACTGGTGCTGTTTTCGGCACTGTCACTGCTGAAGTTGGCATACCAGCTGCCATATTGGCTTGTAACATTACCTTTGGAAAATGTTCAGCTGCTTGTGCAGTTGCAGTATTACTTTAAAAAAGTTTATCTATTAGTAGTAGATCTCAGTTTTCTATTGATTTTCTTTCATGAAATGAAAGTTCATACTATATCTGTAGATATTTTCAATTATAATTTATATCTATTTGTCATGTGCTCTGCACATGATACATTCTTTTCTCTCTCATGTTTATTTGTTTCCATTCACATTCCTCTCACTTGTCTTTTTGCTTCTCTTCGATTGTTTGTTGCTCTGAGTCAGTGAGGATGTGTTGGAACGCATGCATACATCAGAAAAGGCGCTGGCAGCGGTAGATATATATTGTTCTGTTCTTGTGTGTATTTTCGGTGGTGTGCTTACATTCTTTTTTGTTTGGTTTTGGTTCGGTTATGGAATAAAGCTTTCATTCTTCACACTATTAGGCACATAAAATCTTTGTGAGAAAAAAATTAGTTCTTACGTTTATGAATAAAAATTTGGAAGTTTTGATAAAATACTACCAGTTAATATCATGTCAGATACAACAGAGACAATTCACTAAAGTTGATTATTTTTTAGAGATATGATTATACATTCATCAATGAAATGATTTGTATGTTATATCTATTTATGTTTATGGTAAGAGATAGTTTTTTATCTTTAGTTTAACAGAAAAATAAAAAAATACTTAACTTTACTTGCATTATTTTAAAATAAAATAAAGATAAAGTATTATTCTTAGTCTTCAATGTTTATTGGAAAAAAACCCAGAGAACAAAAAAAATATTATTGTTACTATGTCGACTCTTTTCTTTTCGCTTCACCTACATCCTTTTTCTTACGCGGCGATGCTATAAATAAGCGCTGCTTGCCTTGGTTTATTTATTTCATCCAGATTCATAATCAAGTAAGGACCATAATTTATCTCAGTTGATTAGTTATCACGAAATTTTCAGCTTCTGATAATGTATATGTATTTCATCCATATTAAATTAATCCTTATTTAAAAAAAACTATATTTTTGAGAAATAGATATGAAACATTTTACTACTGTTTCTTATTTTAAACATTAATTTACACAGGGGAAAATTAGACTTCTAGATGATGGAGCTTGTGGAACGTTTAATTGTTAGGATCTGTCAGTTGCAAGGATCCTTCCTCCAAAATCATAGGAATCAGCTGTCTGATAGTATAGTGTTCAATATCTCCTAATACCCTTGTAGTTTCGTCACAAAATCTATATAGATAGATAAGAGAATGAGTAAAAACAGGATAAGATGCAAAATAAATTTAAGATGAATTAAATTGTCGAAGTTCATAAAAATAAATTAAAATGAATCAGTGAATGTATCATATTTAGAATAGAAATATGAAAATGTTCTATGAATATAATTAGTTAAAGAACAATAAAGAGAAAAATAAGGACATGCTTCGTTTCTACATTACAGCCTTTACAAGAGTAACAACCTACTTTTTAATTGTTCGTTGACATTAACACAGCATTGTTTTGCAATATACTATTATTCTCTATTTACTAAACAGAGGTTAAATTGAAGAATTTTATTTTTATCTTAAAAGACATTCAACAATTCATATTACCAGATAAATTGTTGCTTTCATTATTCTTTTAATTTGTAGATGTATTAAAATATCAAATGAAGCGGTTAACTACGATATTCTTATGTATACTTTTGCTGTCAGCATCATGCATTGAAGCTGGTCCTGCGGCATATGGTATATGTCAGGCAGGGTGTGCAGCTGTTGTTGTGGCTTGCTACGCAGCAGCTGGTGCTGTTTTCGGCACTATTACTGCTGGAGCTGGTACACCAGCTGCCATATTGGCTTGTAATGTGGCCTTTGGAAAATTTTCTGCAGCTTGTATTGCTGCAGGGTTTTTACCAACACCCTAATCATCAATTATATAAATATGACATTACTATGGATTAAGTCTCAATTTTTTCTCAAGAATATTAGTGCACTAATAATAGATTGTACTGTTTTTCATTTATTGTGTTCTAGAAATTAAAATTTCGTCTAACTGTTGTTTTATGATTATATATACATATTAATTTATGCCATGTAACTACCAATAAGTTTAACTTTTGTAAATAAACTTTCGCGAATCTTAAAAATAAAAAACTAAATATCATCATATGAATTAGCCAGATTGTTTGATTGTAGAACTAATATTGATTGAATACATGTAAAATATATTGTTTATTTAAGATCGATACTATTCGTTATTCTATTCAAATTTCCTAGACAAAAAAACTTGCAGTTTGATTTATATTACTTTTAATAAAATTTCAAACAATTTCTGAGTTAAGAAGATTTTTCTTTATCATCTGGCATGCATCACAGTGAAAAAATTTGTGTAATAACGTCTACGTATGTACGTCAAAGACTTTCATGATTTCCTCTAAAAAAACGATAAGAATATTTATGTCTATATTTATTTACGTCTTTAATTTTCATCAAGAAAAAAAATCCAGAGAACGACAAAATTTTAGTGCTATTTTTATTTTTTTCTTCAATGTTAACTCTATTGAAGTTTACCAGTATGAATACCAAGTATTATTCTATACACTTTGTAAATTGAAACTGTGATGAAAACATTATTAATTCTGTATCTTAACATATACATATTTTAGAAATATTTGCTTATATCATTTTTTGTAGTAAATAAAAATTTTTATAAAGAGTAAATTAATTTAAAATTTGTAGAGATTATCTAAAAAATTGAATCAAGATATTATACAGACTCAATTCTTTTCAAAAGATACATAGAATTATTAATGAAGCCATGAGAAGTTTTGACTTCAGGATGGTTCATTATGAAAAATATAGGCAAAAGTAAAGCAATTACTAACGAGAATTTGCATTCCTCCAGCAACCTATGCTGATTACCTATCTTTTCTTTTTCTTGATTTTCTCAAGGCACCAACAAACATTATTCGTCTTTACGAAATATTCACTTCAGTACACAGATGTACATTATACATTAATATTTTCATTCAAATTACAATAATTGTTATTAATTGAGTCATGTATATATATAGATAAAAAAATTTTCGATAAAATTTTGTCAATATATTTACAAAAATGAAATTTAGTGTTAATATAATGTTTGGATTTGTCGAATATTAATATGTTTTGTGGACGTCACATTTTTGACAGAAAAATGGTGAGTGTAAGTGTTAAGAATCTCCATTCTTTCCATACAGACAGGACTCCACTAGAGATAGTTTCCTATTACAGATAGGTACAGCATAATAAATGGTTGCCACATTTGTTTGGCTGAGTGAAATCGTTTATTATATACTTATCAAAACATTTATATTACTGTAGTTATATTCTCTCATAATCAATGATGCTGAATAATATAAATAATACTTCTAATAGTGAAGAAAAAAATAAACAAAAATTTTATTAATGCGTTAATAGCATCTTATAAAACTAAATAAAGAACATGTATGTCGATGTCACGAACAAAAGCAATAAAAACAAAGAAAATAAATATATACGTTAAGTGTGAGAACAAAAACGAAAAAGTTGACAAGCGCATTGGTTGAATAATGTCTATAATGATGAGTTATTGTAAAGATATGATCGGATTAATTTAGATTCCTAAGTTTAGTAAAAGACAGTTTTTCGGTTAAGTCAATAGTCATAAAGATAAAATAACGATAAATTTAAAAGAAACAAAATAAAATAATAAGCGAATAGCAATAAGCAAATAAAAAAATTTCTCTAATCATCGATTGTTCTGAAAACATGTATTATCTATTAGATATTAATCACATAATTAAGCTGAAGAAGATATGTGAATTCTACATTTTAGCTCCAAAAAAGCTGCGCTAACAAGCTTTTTAAAAAGGGTCTGATACAGTTAAATTTATCGGCTTTTGTATTGTTGCGAAAATTGTCAAATCAAAGAGGAAGATATAATAGATGTTAATGATAATATTCATATTCGATCACATGTTACCAGTATATAGTGATGGAGAAAACATAAAAGAATAATTTTACAAATCAGCATGAGCAATATCATAGAGAATGAATAGCGTGAAAAATAAAAACAATCAACACTGTTTAGTATAATTGTGCATGATTTTTAATAAAATCGATTGAACAAAATACATAACAAAGAAATTATTAATAATGTTAAATATTGTAAAAGTGAAACTACTAACAATAACATGATTGTATTCATGTTTATTAATAATAACTATTAACGTATGTATTAGATTTATTTATTGAAACATTTTTTCATGTCACTGATTTTTAGTTTCATATAATATTAATGACTATTGTTTATTAGTATTATTCACCAACAAAAGAAGCTGCTTTAGATAAAATGATACATATAGTTATATTATCTTTAATAATTTAATATATGCACATTTCTTGATAATTATTCTATTTTAGTTAATTGCTAAAATAATAGAATAGCTTGTTTATTATTGAAGTATTTTTTCTATTCATTGAATTCCTATATCAGAAGGAAACATTAAAAGAACAAGTTATTTCATGTACGGCTTTCGTGATTTTAAATTGAGGTAATACTTTGCATTTCTTTTTTTTGTGTATATCGAATGTAGGTGTACGGCTTAAACACTATTCTCGTCTGAATTTCAGTTGAATTCGACGAATTGAGATCTACAAAATCGTGTTTTTCAATTCTGATCTCAAAAAATTTTCATATATGTACAAAACATATATATGAATAATCTTAAATTAATGTTACTTGAAAAGTTAATTTGAATGTAAAAATATGTAGAATCTGCAGGACTAAGTAGTTTTTTAAAGATAATCTCATAACAAGTTATTTTTTGCAAGGCTAAACCTAAATTTACATATCTATTATTCAATTATACGACAAACTTTGACACTTCTTCTAATATAAACAAATTAAATGACAAAGCTAAAGAGTACATACAAGGAATAGCAAAAGAAAGATAAAAATAACCATTGTCGAAATTTTGATTGAAAAAATCAATTGAAATTGAGATTATCTTAAATACAATATATTTATCTTATCATATCTGATGATTTTTAATTAACATTTAATATTTTAATCTTCGAGTTTATTTATTTTTAAAATAAAGAACATACGACATGTGTTAAACAAAAAGAAACAAAATAAAATGCAAATATAATCCAAGCATCAAATACAAGTGTATAAATAAGACTAATTTTTTTCATAAGTTCTGGTCGAAATCCTGATAGCATAGCTGTAGTAATTAAAATATTTGTACGATGTTTCATTTGCATAGTATAATAACGTGATGTTAATATGCATATACAACATGTAAAATAAACAAGAAAGAAAAAATTTGATTGTGATGATATATAAAATGAATATAAGAGACCAACAAAAATTCCAAGAATTAGTACAAGAATATGTTGTTTATCAACTATAATCATTTCTTTCGTATTTTCAGGTGTTATTTTTGTTTGTGATGATGATGATAATGATGTAAAAGAATTAATCATGTTTGTTGCTGAAGTAATTGTTGAGAATAAAGATGTTTGTTGTTGTTGGGATTGATTCTTATTAATAATATGAGTAGTTTGAGTTAAATTTGCTACTTCTCCTGATTGTTTTATAAGTTCATCTGGTGCTGGTGATGAAACAGGTGCCATTGGTGGAATATCTGATGATTGTTCATTTCGAGTTGCCTCTCGAAGTTTCTGAAGACGTAATTCTGAATTTGCTAAAATACGTTGACGACGTTGCTCAGCAGTTGACATCTAAAAATGAAAATATTATTAATAGTATTATTAAATTCTAATCAATATTATCTAAATAATTTAAGTTGTAATTGAAATTCATAATATTGATATGACATTTTGTAATTATTGTTCGACTGGATAATAGTTATATCAATAATATAATTTTAACTGAAGATGTCACTTTAAGAAATTTATTAAAGAAATTAAAATTTTCTTAAAAATAATTTTTAATAAATAAAATTAAAAATTTTTATTTTCTTTTTGACAAAACAAATATTTTTTTTATTTCCTTTCTTCTCTTTCTACCAATCAATATTTAGTATTTGATATATATTTATTTATTCATTATTCTAACCGTCCACTCACTCGTTGGGTGGTCACTCTCAGACAATTCTCTTTCTTTGTTATTATCATCGATCAATATCTCTTTTCTCTTCATTCAAAAAATAAAAAAATTAAAAAGACAAACTTCATATATTCAGATCTAATAATACAGGAAAAAAAAACAAAACAAAATGTCCACAACATCAGCAACTGTTGGTCCTCATAGTCGTAAAAAGGTCTCTTATTATTATGATTTCGATGTGGGTAATTATTATTACGGGTAAATTTATTTAAAATAACAAAAAAATTTTTATATTAAAATTTTATTTTTTTAAATAGACAAGGTCATCCAATGAAACCACATCGTATACGTATGACACATAATTTAATTCTTAATTATGGTCTTTATCGTAAAATGGAAGTTTATGTATGAATAATAATTTAAAAAATGATTTATTTTTATTAATTTTTTTCTTTTAGCGTCCACATAAAGCTGTTGGAGATGAAATGACACGTTTTCATAGTGATGAATATGTGAAATTTATTCAAAATATTCGACCAGATAATATTCTTGATTTTAATAAACAAATGCAACGATTTAATGTTGGCGAAGATTGTCCTGTATTTGAAGGTCTTTATGAATTTTGTCAAATATCAGCTGGTGGTTCATTAGCTGGTGCTGTTAAACTTAATCGAAAATTAACCGATATTGCTATTAATTGGGCTGGTGGTCTTCATCATGCAAAAAAATCTGAAGCATCAGGATTTTGTTATATAAATGATATTGTTTTAGCTATTCTTGAATTACTCAAGTAAATTTTTTAAATAATTATTTTAAAGAAAATTTTTTTTTATTTTTTTAAGATATCATCAACGTGTACTTTATATTGATATTGATATTCATCATGGTGATGGTGTTGAAGAGGCTTTTTATACAACAGATAGAGTTATGACGGTATCATTTCATAAATTTGGAGAATATTTTCCGGGTACTGGAGATTTACGTGTAAGTTATTTTCTATAATATTTCGATAGATTTTAGAATGTAAAGATTTTTGAGAATACTGCTAGGATATGTTTGCATCAATCTAAAGCCTTGCTAAACTAAGCTGGACATGGTGTATTGGGAAAAAACCTATTTGTTAGAACAGTATGTGAAATATGCTTTTTTCACATGAAAATTCTCATGTGTTAAACTGAATTGGTGGATTTAAGTGAGAGTGAAGAATAGGAAAAAATCGCATTAGTAATAATTTTACACGAAATGTTGATATAAGACGATTCATAGCAATATATGTATTCAAACGTTAAATAACTGCTTTTTTTAATGGTATAAAGTAAGATTCTAATTGATATCTTTTTGATTTGACGATTCTGGTTGTATTTATTTTCCAAGATGATCATTTCAACCGTGAGAAACCTACAAAAGCGGTATATCATAATGCTAACTTTCATGGCTATCTGCTATTGCCATATTTTCACTACTTTATGGAAAATTTAGTTCGTGTACATTTTCGCCGTGAAAAAAGTGTAAAAATACTAACTGTCTGTAAGATAAATCTCATCAATACATCATCTATTTAAGTTTATACGATAGTTTGAAAAAGGCACATGCAGATGGAACAACTTCGCTTTTGATTTGATAAATTCTATTATTCATATGTGCTATATTTTCCTATAATAATTTTAGAGATAAAATTAATTTTCTTTTAGGATATTGGCGCCGGTCGAGGTAAATATTATGCCGTTAATTTTCCATTACGTGATGGAATTGATGATGATTCATATGAAACAATATTTAAACCAGTTATGACAAAAGTCATGGAATCCTACCAACCAAATGCTGTTGTACTTCAATGTGGAGCTGATTCACTTACTGGTGATCGTCTTGGTTGTTTTAATTTAACACTTAAAGGTTTTTATTTTTGAACAAAAAAAAAAAGAAAGAATTTTAATTTAAAAAATTTTTATTTTCTTAGGACATGGTAAATGTGTAGAATTTATGAAAGGTTTTAATTTACCATTATTACTTGTGGGTGGTGGTGGCTATACAATTCGTAATGTTGCTCGTGCATGGACATATGAAACAGCTATTGCACTTAATCAAGAAATTCCAAATGGTAATTTTTTATTAGTAAATTATTTTTATATTTATTTATATTTTTATAGAATTACCTTATAATGATTATTTTGAATATTATGGACCAGATTTTAAATTACATATTAGTCCATCAAATATGCCAAATCAAAATAGTTCGGAATATTTAGATAAAATCAAGTAAATATTTATTAAATAATTTTCTTTTTTGTATGTTTGAAATTAATTTAAATATTAAAAAATTATAGAGTTAAACTTTTTGATAATCTTCGAATGTTACCACATGTGCCTGGTGTTCAAATGCAACGTAAGATTTATTGAATAGAAATATATTTTTAAGTTTTACTAATTCATTTTTATTTTTATTTTAGCTATTCCTGATGATGCTATGGATGTTGATCGAGTCGTTGATGAAGATAAAGATAATGATCCAGATAAAGTAAATAAATTTAAATAGAAATAAATATAAGTAAATAAATATATATATATTTAGCGTGTATCACAAGTACAAAGTGATCGTCGTATTGCTGATGAACGTGAATTATCTGATTCTGAAGATGAAGATGGAGATAATCGACGTGATCAATCAAATTTTAAAGAAATTTCAAATAAACGTAAAGCTAGTACAGAAGCAATTAATGGTACAACTGTTACTCAAGTAACAAAAGTTACTGAATCAACTGTTATTATACCATCAACAGATGTTGAAACAACAGAAAATGGACCATCTAATGAAATAATACCATCAGGATCAGAAACAATTATAACAACAAAAACAACTGAAGAAGTAACGAAAACTACGACTGTAGTTGATGAAACTGATGCATTAACAACATTAGCAAATGAATCTGCACAAGCAGAAGTAAATACAGATGGCATGGATACATCAGAGTATGTTTTTCTTTTTATTCAATGAATTTATTATTAATTTTATCTTATTATCCTCTCTTTTTTTTCTTTAGAACGTCTTAATCTGTTCATGCTTAAATTTCACAGCTACATACAACTATTGTATCTGTGTGTATCTCGCTTTTTTTCTCTCTCGTCATTTGTTGAAATATGTTATACTATTTGTAAAGGAACAAAAAAAACCAAAGAGTCTCTTATTCTTTTTTCTGTATGTGTAGCTGTTCTCTACTGTGGTGTAAATGAAGTTTAACTTTGTCTTCTTTTTTTTTTCTTTCTATGTTTGCAAAAACAAAAAAAAACAATGTATGTTGATGTAACAAAAAAAAGAAGATGTATATTCCAATATTAAAAAACTCTTTTAAATTTAGTTGATATCAAATTCTGAATTCTTTAACTGATCTGTAAAGGAGGGGTTCGTTAGAAGGCAAAAATGGCGTCCAGTTGAAATTCGTTTTTTCGCATTCAATTGTGAGTTAGACACTTCATCGAAGCATACAATGCTCATTAACGCTAAAAACTGAAAATTGAGTCAATTTATGCATCTTGCCAAATGTTTTAATGATTTCCATTTTCATCGAGAAATTCAGTCGTACTTCTCTTTCAATAGAAAATAGACTTTTGCCACCTAAAATAATAAAATTGAATGCAGAAAAATGAAGTCCGATCGGGAAGCGTTTTTGCCTCTTAACGACTACCCTTCTTTTATTAGATTCAGAAATGAAAAAACAAATTGATTCATTACATGTATGCAACAATGATTTATATCTTTATATCAAAATATTTTTGTCAGTTAATGATTTCTCGAATCTTTGATTATTAACTGTCATTAACGTTAAAGAGAATACTGTAGAAAAATTGTAGTTAATGTTATTATTAGTCTCTCAATTTTAGTGTTCACATCGAATTTGTTCATTTGTGAAATTAGTAAAACAAGTAACTAATCTATCATTGTCTCAACTACGATTATTATTAATAAGAACTGTACACTATTCTAAAACGAATAATTATCAACGATTTTTGATAAATATTTAAAAATTTTCAAATATTTATTAAACAAACACCAAATCTGAAAAGTTTAACAGTATCTACTTCGAATAATATAAATATGATTGATGCTTATCAATGGGAATATTCAATTACATTACTTAACTATTTTCAAATTCGCCATTATTATTATAGCCATTGATATTTTGTGATTGGAGATGAGAGATTTAGTTTGACCCAAATATGATCAATCTTCTTAATAAACAATATAAGAGACTCCACTGTTAGTGATGAATCTTATATCTAAATTTGCCTTTTGTGTACAGCTTGTTCACGTATATCAATACTTTTATCCAAGAAATAAAGCTTGTTTTCCAGATGTTTGTATGCCAATATGATCAACAATAAAAAGTCAATTATATAATTAAATTCAAAGAAGATATGAGAAAGATTTTGTAAAATTTTATGTTAGGATATGAGAATAGCAGTGCATTGGTGATAAAAATAAAACTTATACCAATCTAACTAAATTACACAAATCGAAACAATATTTAATAATCAATAGATATACTGACTATTTTTATTTCCTTGTAGTGATTTCAAATTTTTATTCAAGTTAAAAGATAAAAAAAATTCTTAGATGAAAATAAATCTAGTGTTCAAATATTAGTTCCTTTTTCACATAGATTATTTTGTGTGTCACTCTTGAATAACGTCATATTATATTGTAAATATTGATTTTCATATGAATCATATACAAAAATCATATGTCGAACTATTCACTATGGATATTATGACTTTTTGCCTTTGTATTGACGTCAATGATTTGTAAAATTTGAATTCATTTGCACTTTAATCTACTTTTTAGCATTTTTCTCTTCCTTTAGTTATATATAATTAAAGCTTCACATCGTCGAAAAATAATCTAGGAATGATAAATATAAGATTGTACGTCATTTTGATCGATTAGAATTTTTAAATATACTAATCAAGAATAATGTCTCATTATTTTAAATGAAATCAATAAAAATAATTATAAACCACAATATAAGATATACATACAAAAATATAAGAGAAAAAAACATTAGTATGAAAATAAAAATTTCAAAATAATTTAAAGCAATTTAATTATATCACTTCTTCAAGATACTCTTTCCAATTTTATATCTATTGTTTAAAACGATTTTACAATGTAAAAGAAATCAGAAAACTAGTTGTATGTATATATTGTGATAAAAGGGAACTGGTTACTAAAATCGGTATTACTATAAAGAGTTTCTATAGAAAAATTCATTTGCTTGAGAGAAGCAAAAGAAATCAGATATTTGATTTAATTTCTTTTTATTTCAATTTTATCTTCCAAGAAACGGAAATTTTTCGTTCCAACTTTACTTTCAAATTACACAAGGCCGTCGATATCGTAGAAAAGAACGGAAGAATGTAAGTTTATTCATATATAAATATATATATATATACATGCATCTGAATAAATATCGATTGCTTAAAATTAAGAATGTCTCGAAAACATATATTAAAATCTTTTTACGATCAAGATGATGCTGAACCTTGGGAAATATGTGTAATAGGATCTACAAGCTCGTCATCTAGTGATCAAGGAAAGGATAACTAAGATAAACGTGCTAAATGATGATACTATTAATACAGACAATGTGTACGCATTATTTACGAGTGTTAAAATCGAATGGAAATCTCAACTGCATGACAATTACTATTCAACAGATTCTTTAACTTATTGTCTGCATAATTCGATACTTTAATGATATTCTACTAAAATGCATTACGATCAATTATTGTAGTCATTCTATTGTTGTTGTTTATATTACCAATAAAAATAAACTCACATATTATTTCAATTATTATTAGTATAAATATTGCAGATTATATAAATAATAGAAAATTAAATGAATTGATTGAAGTAAATTATACATGTAATGAACATAACAATTTCGAGAGAATCTTGGACGGTATGATTGTAAATACCAAGGGGGAAAAAGCGAATCCTGGATCCTTGGATCCTCGTGGATCCTTGGATCCTGATGGATCCTCATGGATCCTTGGATCCTGACGGATCCTTTTGGATCCTTGGATCCTGCTGGATCCTACGATAAAATGAATATATTTTAATAACACTAAGTAATATCATTGAAACATATCAATATTTTTGTAAGGCTCGAGTGGATCCAACGATACAGGTTCAGCGTTCTCTCCCTTGACGTAGTATCATTAAAATATATTAATTTTATTATAGGATCCAGCAGGATCCAAGGATCCACGAGGATCCATTAGGATCCAAGGATCCATGAGGATCCACAAGGATCCACGAGGATCCAAGGATCCATCAGGATCCATGAGGATCCATGGATCCAAGGATCCGCTTTTTCCCCCTTGGTAAATACTATTAATAATCGATCGAGTATTATGTTAAATCGTCCTCGTTCTCAAATAATAAGCAGTAAAAGTTCAGAGCGAAGTTTTCGTAATTTTTCTGTCATATCGAATCTGAAAGGGTAGATTGCTTTCTTATCGACACAAAAAGGAAATTAATATATATATAAATATCTCATTATGATCGTTTTATTTTGTAAATTCCTGTATATTTATTAAAATATTGATTTATAAAAGTTAAATTCTAAATATCAGCTGTTAACACATGTCTTATTTTGTTCTCACTTGTTCTATTTTTGTAAGAATCAGAAGTAGTTCTTTTTGAAAAAAATTTAAGCTGTAAAATTTACAGGTGATAAAAATCTCATCCTGTCCTACTGTTTCACTGGATAGAACTAAGTTGCCTATTATAGCTCTGTAAGTATGTTTTTTTTCTTATTTCATTCTTGTTATTATTACACTAGAAGGTGCTTACAAGGAATATGGTAAGTATTTACAACTCTTTGGTTAACATAATTATGAGCGATATAAGCACACGAAAAAAGGCACGATGGTTTTATACGCTGCCGTTTTTGCGTGTCACATATAGAAAGACCGAAAAGAAAAAAAAAGAAAAATAAAATAAAATAAGCGAGGAAAAACGAAAAAAAAGAAGCACAATTTGAAAAAAGGAAAGAGAAAGAACACCAATAAATGGTAATATGGCACACGCCACATAAATAAAAATTTAAACCATTGAAGAAGCAAAAGACGATGTCTCTCATGCATATGTCTGAACCGTTTCACTTTAAGCTATGATCTAGGTTATCATTTTTATTCTTATGAAATGCATCCCAGCAAAAGATATCATTGTAAAAAAGCAAGTGTTCTAAATCTGATTTTTATACTTGTTTCAATCTTATCCTTATGTATGTTTTTAAATACTCTTCAAGCGACTTTTCATTGACTACGTGACAAAGATTTATAATTCTAGCAATGAACAAGACTTTATCTGATTCTAAAGAACCTCGTTGGCTTAGAAAAGATTCTCTTAATTCAATGAAATGTGCATTGTAGATACAGCTTAATGAGTTAGTGGAATGCAACGGTAACAATATCTGATTAACAAGTAACTGTAATTGGTCAATAATCGGTATCAATCGGTTTGCATCGGTAGAGACTGATATAGGCCGATATTAAGGGAAGAAAAGTGAGATGTCTACGACATCAAGAAAGTTGGGAATACGAGAGAATTACGAAGCGAGCAGATATGCACTAGTAGTAATACTATATTGATCTGCTCATATATCGTATAAAGTTTGACGAAAAGTTTTCGGAACTCAGAAATTGATTGACACTATTAAGTTTTAATAATTTCAAAATGAATTTTCTCAATTGAATATCATTATCTCCTAAAAATAATCCTTTCCTAAGCGAGAAAGTTAATTTCAAAATTTTTAATAATTAATAGTAGCAATTGATTCCTCAATACCGAGAACATTCGGTCAAGTTGTACAACATATGGGTGAATTGCGCTGGTATTGTACGGTTTGACGAAAAAATTCGAAAAAAATAAAAGTGAATATAAAGTATATTTAAATTGTGCATTCGATAGAGCTCTATTAGTTGTGTATAAACCAAGTATTTTCCAGACTGTCAGTTTTTTCATTTAGAAAAAACCGAGTTTTATTAGAAAACCACTGTTTTTCTAACCTTTTTAATGAATTAAGGCTAGAGATTTTTTGACAAAAAAAGTTATGAATGAGCCTTTAATACTATTATCATATATTATTCGAAAGCTTACGAAAAGGGGAATCTAATGAACATGTGTAGAACCTTACCCGGACACATACATGCATATATTAAGGGTATGAATGTAAGAATGTCACACTCACATTCTTACCCCATATAATGCCACTCTATACAATCAAACCTCTCAATCATTCAAGGTATGAAACGTTTCTCAGTCCGACAAGAGTTGATTGACGTCGAGCAAGATGAAATGAAATTATTTTTTCTTTATAGGTCTATCATTCCAATCTGTCGTGACATAGTGATTCAAAAAATCTGTTGTGACATTTCTTGAGTAAAATACCTTTTTCTCGAGAACGATACGTATTTAAGAGCTGAAATTTTCACTGCAGATCTGTCACATAGTCAGCTAAAAAGGATAAAAAAATCATGGTCCAATCTCTTCTAGTTACTGAGAAATCGAAAAAACAAAATCAAAAATCTGTTGTGACATTTAGTGAGACACCAGCTACCTTGACCTCTTATTTTTAGGTTTTTATTTGATTCAGAAGATCTATAGGAAAAAATTTTTTTATCAAAATAATTCTCGCTCTTTACTCTATCGAATAAAAAAAGAACGTTTGAGTTTGCTTTTGAATTGGCTTTAGCAGGTTGAATTTAATCTGTCGTGACATAAAATGGTCAGTTAGTGTGTTTAGGCAGTTTTTGCAAGATTTGATCGGTAAACCAAAACCGAAGGTATCACCAATTTATACCATCAGAAAGAGGAAAGTCTTAGCTACAAAATGGTTATAAAAAATTACTATTATCCAATGAAAACTGTCGAATAGAAACATGATTCTAGTCGATAGGCGACGTCAGAAAGAGATATTTTTCACCTTTTTCATCCCGAAAGTCGAAGTGACAACAGGCAGGAGTGTTGAATTTTTTACGCTAAGTAGGACAAACATCACAGAGTATTTTTTTTTTAAAATTATGAAAATCGGTTAAGTAGAAGTCAAGTTATACGGATTTTCGTTTTCCCAAAGCAACGGTACAATACCAGCGCAATTCACCCATATATGAGCAAATCAGTATTATAGGTATACTACTAGTAGTAGTGATGCATACCTAGAGGAGAGTATCGGAGGCAGTAGAAGTGAAGTACACACTTCCAAAATCTCACTTTTCCTCTTGAATGATATAGACCGATATATATCGATCTATGCCGGTGTGCATATATCGAAATACGTCAGTCTATAGTGGCCTATATCAGTGTATATCAATTGGCACTGCTTATCGGTGAAACAGTTATTGCTTCATATTAGTCGACGGTAAGCCGCTGAATGATCGGTACCATTGTATCTCTTTGCTTAATAAATAGATGAGAATTTCTGAAACAACTGTACACATAGAAAAAAATAATGATTTTATAGCATCTAAAATGGATGACCGTTTGTGGAGGCCTACATTTACAAAATATATATTCTATAAACAAAATATTTATATAATTTATGAAGGCTGATGTTTACCAATCAGTTGGCATTCAATTTTTCATTAATTTATTCACAATCACTCATTTTTCCATTGTTGTGTAATCTGCGATTGAGAGAACTAATAAAGAATAAGATTAAAGCGAAAATGTACTGCATTTCATATTTCATTAATCGACAATCAAGTTTCTAATACTGACGACAACTTGCGCGAAATGTGTAATCCACTCCATTTCATTGTATCCGATCTCTCTCCAATTTTCTCTTTTTTTCAAACTCACGTGTACAGAATTTGTCATTTGTATCAAAAGATCTGAGTGCTTTACTCAACCTCTTTCATATTCCTTTTTTTCATGATAATGCATTATAAAATCGATGAGATAAAAATAATATTCTTGCTGAGGAAATTAAATCTATTTGTCTTTCTGTTTCAATCTCTCTCATTTCTTCATATACCTCCATCTATCTCATTCTCAAGATGAAACTTAATACTCACCTTTTTCATCTTTTTATGCACTAAACGAGAATCATTTTCAATTTTCAAATACTGACACGGTGTTCTTTTTTCATTGACTATTTGCATGATTCTTTTACATTTTTTTCGTCTCCTCTCAAGCTATTCTTATTTTAACAAAAATTCTATGTCATATTTTTTTACTTTTAACCTAATTCATCATTTTCCTTCATATATATTATTCATTCTGATGTAGGGATAAAGGGATATATAGGTGGGTAACTGATAGTTAGATAATTAATTAAATGCATAGTTCAATCGACAGGTAGATATGTAGGTTAGCATATAGCTACTTAAATAGTTAGATCAGTATGTGATGATATGGATAGTCCGATGCATATGTAGTTAGATTGATCATTAAATACTTATGAGAGAACATAATTAGACATTTAAGTCGTTTGGATTCTATCTTTTCGCGATAAGTAGACCTCAATGAGATATGAAATATCTTAAAAAGATACATGCTCTTAGACCTTTTCTCCATAGTAATAGCCGTTTTAGCAAAATTTTAGCCTCTAATTCGATATGTATTAATAAACTGAATGATATTATTTCGAGTTGGATTTTACTCTACGGATAGGTGACTTTAAGCACCAAAAAAACATGTTTCATATAAGACAAAAGATGCTAAAACTGTCTATTTTTTTAAAACTTTTTAATATCCAAGAAGGATACATTCTTTTGAGCTGAAATTTTCAGGGCATTCTACCTGTACGGAAACCTTTTTGTGGGCAAAATCTGAGATTAAAATATTTTCATTGGATTTGTTGCTATATACTATCATATAGGCTAAATTTTCAGTAAAATATCTATAAATTTGAAAAGAAGGCCTACGGAGATTTTTCATGGCCATATTCGGAGTCAGCATAGTCGATAACCTAGAACTCACTAGATTTTATCTAAAAAGCGATTTGAAAATTCCCAAGCAGATATGATCTTTAGAAAAACACGCTCAAACAGCGTAAACACGGCGTTTTAACGGTAGGCCACCGTAATAATGCCGTACTTACGCTGTTGTAACATGATTTTACACGTTATTTTATGCGTTTCTAAGCGTTAAGTATACATTGTTGACACGTTTATCACAGTAGACAAACTAACAGAGATAAAAATCGTAAAAATGTACGCTTTTCCGTATTCTATTTTAGTTATAATTTCTACACGTATTTCACCGTATTTTTTTTTTGAGTTTTGTCTGCTTGCGCAACTTTTATTGTATGCTTAAAATCATTAGTTTCTAGATCAATGATATACCTTTTGCTTTCAACCGTATAAAAACTAAGATTAAGAATTAGAAATAAACATTTGTCTTATCTATGATTAGAGGCAATTTTTGATGATCAAAATAAAAATAATATATGAAATTTATTGTATCAAATTAACTAATTACTGAGATTTAAATAGAACTTAAACATCAAATATGAAAAATCTGTTCAGAAAATTCCTTCGAATCAAAGTTAAATCTTCGATATTTATTCGCAGATTGAGAAAAATAAAATTAAACTCAACACATTAGTACTTACAATTGAAATATATGATTTTACATAATGCGTTCAATTATTCCGACTCAACGTGCAGTTTTTCGTCTATTACTGGTACTAATCTGTCTGTTTTTTATTAATTACTTGAATTATCATCGTCAATCTTTGAATATGTTTCGAAAAAATCTTTATTCTCACTACTTCGAACGGCAACCTATTGATCATGAATTATCTATAACATATGGATATCCACATTATACACAGGTAAGCAGTTTCGTATGGACTTATGATGGTACTGGAATAATGAAATATATTCAATGGATAATTACAAGAAAATTAGGAAATATTAGAATAACTCGATTAAATGATGATTGTCATATTATTCAAGAAAATGATTATTTTTCAGATTCGATAAATGAAATGTTTGTTCAAATTTATATTATATCTTTATCAGCTAATATTAATAATGATTCAATATGTTCAAAGAAAATTAAACAAATCGCTAATATTAATATAGGACATATTAATCAAATTTATTTTAAAAGAAAATCTATTAATGCAACAATTATATTTCAACAATTAGATATAATGAGAGATAATCATAATTTTAATGTTTCTATTGAAAACAATATTGAAAAAGCTAATTATATTATAAAACATTTTCCAAATTATTTTACAACTATTCCATTTATTAAATGGATATATATTGATTCAGAAGATTTAATTAAAATGAATCTGATTGATTGTGAGAAGGTTTTGACATCATTTCTTTTAGTATTAGGATTGAATATATCAAGAGATATAATTAGATATGATTCTCATCAATTTATTAAAGATTCAATATGGTGGGATCAATCAGAAGTAGCTGAACGTATTTTGACTAGATCTATACCATCACAACCATTAAATCTAATATATTCAAATGATTTTTATTATTTACATGGTGATCGTTCATTTATACAATATTTATCCGATAATCGTCGATGTTATAATGAAGGTATATTCGCTCAAATGCAATCTGAAACAATTTTTAATCGTACTTTAAGAGATAATCCCGATCGATGTTTATCAAAACCATTTGATTGTGCTTTTAGTGATTTATATTCATTTAATGATCGTGAACAAATGTATCAACAATCTAATAAAAAACCATTAAAATGTGGTTTTGCTATTTCATCTATATTTGATAAAGTTCGAAATCTATATGGTCGTAATCATACATGTCAAACTATAATTTTTACATCTATTACAAATTGTTATGATACTCTACCTGAAATTGGAGGTTTAATTCTCCCATCATTCTGTTTTATTGCTTTACTTGATACACAAACATTTAATGCTTATAAAAAAAATTATTCAATAAATTCGAATTTAAATTGGGATTTAATTAATTTAGGAGATAATGCTACACCATTTAGTATTGCTGCGAAATCAGCTGAAACATTAAAACTTGTTGGACATCGAATGTTTCCATTAGCAAAATGGATTATTTGGCTTGATGGTAAAGGAATTATTTATAATATTAGTGATTTATTAAAACAAGCACAAAGTCCAATGATTGGTGCTCTTCATCCAAATAAATATCGAACTTCAGCATCTGAAGTTGAACCTACAATTGGTCGGTTATATTTAAGAGAAAAGCCATTATCAGAACGACTTAATAATTCATTATTGGATATTCAAATTCAAGAAAATGAATATAAACGTAATGGATTTTATTTTCATTCATATGTATTAAAATTAAAAATGTATGATATTGCAGTATTTTTATATAGAAATAATCATCCATGTATGATTCGTTATTTATGTGGATGGCATAATGAAGTAAATTTTTTTTCATATAGAGGACAATTATCTGTTTATTATCCAGCTGTTAGATTAAATTTAACACATTATTTACATTTTTTACCAAAAAAATTTTATTCTACCAGAGAACATCGATCAGTATGTTAGGAAAATGTTTAAATATTATTCTTTCTGTATGTTTGTATAGTTTTTTGAAAATATAAAACAAAAGATTTTTATTCAATACAATTGCATGTTATTATTTATTGTTAAAATAAATACACGAACACATCAGACATAATTTGTAAGTTTAAAATTAATATTATAAAAAAACAAATGGACGGATTTCAAGAAGAAAAAAAATTGTTTTTATAATCATTCAAGAAAATCATTTTGATCATAGACAACTGTATAACGAGGTATACTCATACCTGAAAAACCAGTACGTTTAGCACGATCAACTTCACTTGGTGGCATAAAAACACGTGGAATTGATGGTGTAGGTGCAAAAGTATATTCACTAATTAATAAAAAAAAAAAATATTATAAATATTTAATAGAATATTATACTAACGTTGTATCAAGTTGACTAGCCATCATACTGTCATATTCACGTTGTTGTTTTCTTATTTTATCATCATATTGTTTAGATAATGTTTGTGGAACTACATATCGTTTTTCATATCCATAGAAATTGCTTGTTTTTGGACGTTCATGGGGATTTTTTAATGAAAGTGTGACTTTAGTATTAGATATACTTGCATTACTCGTTGGAGCAGGTAATGATAATGGATCTAGATACATAAAATTTATAAAATAAATAAACTTTTATTGTATCTTCTTACCTGTATTACCAAATAATTCTTCTTCAACAATACTTTTTTTATTAACAGTTCTATAAACTGATCTTGGTCTATATGAAAAAAAAGAAGATTTATTCTAAATAAATTCTTTATTTTTCTACCTTCGTCTAAAATCCGATGCTAAACGTATCTTATCAATTGTTGTAAATATTCCATAATTAAGTGGTGCACGAAAATAAACACGTCCTTTTAAACTTCCATCATTATCACCATTTGGTGAAGTTAAATCAATTCCAAGCCATGTACCACGTTTTCCTACAATTGGTCCTTTATAAAGAAGTGTACCATAGACAATTTTATTATTATGTAAAACTTCAACACGTTGACCAATAGTTAGATCTTCATAAGTAAGCATATTTTTATCTAGAATAAAGATTAAAAAAAATTCGGGATATTAATTTAAGAAAAGAAAAAATTAATAAGTCTATTCAGTCGTTTTACGACCGAGTAAAACAAATGTTCCAAAATTAATTTTCATTAATTCATTTTCATTTTCTGGTTTTAATGTTTTAAGTAAACTAAAAATAACAAAAAAAAAAACTTATAACAATAGATATTCTTTTCTTACTCTCTACGTAAATCAATAATAATATCTTTATCTGGATATTTTTTCATATAATGTAAATATCCTGACCATGTTGATATATAAGCAAGAAAACGATCAAGATTCCATTCATATTTTATTTTAACACTTTCATCTCTAGAAAATATTAAATAATAATAATAATATTATTTAAATATTATTTCTTGCCGAATTTTATCTTCATAAGGTAAAATTATTTCAGCATATTTATTATCAATATGAACTCGATCTGGAGGAAAATAAGGTAATAATTTCTTGTAAAACTAAATAAATATATAGATTTTTTAAATAAATTATTTTTTTTATTATTATTATTTAAAATATACATCTTGAATAATTTGATTGAGTTGTGTAGAATGTTTACCAACGACTTCCGGTAATCCATAACCATAAACAGCTAATACACCCATTGGTTTAAGAGTTCGATGTACTTCCGAATAGAATTCTTTTAAATCAAACCAATGTGCTGCCTATTATAGATATTGTTAAATAAATAAATAAATACAATAAAAAATAATATAAAATCAACCTGTGCAGCAGTAATTAAACAAAGTGATTTATTTGCATGTGGTATTACATTATTTGAACTAACTCTAAAATAAAAGTTATTGATTATATGATATAAACAAATAACATTTATTGTTTTTACTTGTATTCAATATTTGATATTTTATTTTTTGCATTTGCTTCTTTTATTTGATTTTCACTAACATCATAACCTAGATGAATATTTTATTTGTGAAAGACAAAATATAATAAAAAAATTACCATAGACTTTTTGAAAATAATTTGATAAAAGTTCAGTACTTTGTCCACTACCACAACCAACATCAGCTGCATAATCATATATACCTTTATACTGATAAGAAAGAAGAGATAATTATTATTGAATTGATTTATAAAAATAACACCTTCATAGAAAGAAAATTAATAATATTTTTCATTAATTCTGGTGGATAACTTGGTCGAGTTAATGCATAACGAGCAGCATGTTGAGCTCCTTCAAAAAAACGTTTTGACATTTTTTTCTTTTTATAATCTACAAATGTAATATACAATTTATAATCATTATTCTATTTTGTTTTTTTTACAAAACAAATCTTTATTTGATCCATGTATTCTTGTTCAAAATCTAACTATAGTAGATTAATATTCAATAAATCATGAATTTTATCTATTAGTTTTGGTATTCTTACGAAAGTATTCTTCATTTTCATGTCGAATTAATCTCCAATCAGGATTGATAATATTTAAAATTTTCAATAATAGATAGTGCAGATATTATTGATAAATTAATTTGATCAAGAAATTGTATCCATAGTATCTGAAGAAATAAAAAGAAAAGTATATTTGTTTGTTTTAATTATTTTCTTTTGTTTTATTTAAAATAAGAAGAAACAACGTTAACTGTTATAACAAAGAACAAAATCGTTAAATTTTAAGCAGATAATAGAAATACTTTTCTTATTTTTTGATTATGGTTTGTATTCAATTTCTTCTGTTTTAATAAGAAATTCTACAACTTCTTCACCAATATTTGATGTTTGTTGGTCAAATAATGAATCGGTATCAATTCCTCCACGTAATTTTATACGTTGTTGTTTTTGTATAGCTAAACGTTTTAGATTTTTTTCTTTAAATCGTTGAAATTCTTCAAGTAATTTTCTTCGTTGTTCTTGTTGTTTAGCTGATTCACCTGTACGTAATATTCGATCTCGTAAATCTAATTTTGGCGTCCATACAGTTCGATTACGACGAACTTCCTAGAAATTATTAATAACAAATAAATAATTTGAATTTTTGTTTTTTTCTCAATTTACTTTAATCATTTCATCAGTAAGTAATGATGATGGTCGAGGACGCCAATGGAATGAAACTAATCTTTCAATTGTTTTTTCAAATACAAGATTACCTTGAAATGTCCAAATTTTAAATGAATGATCACGCTAATTAACAAAAAAAGAAAAAGATTATGATAAAAATAAAATTTTATTTATTTACTTTAGCATGATATAAATTAACATATGATGTAACATAACGTCCTGTTGGATCCCATTCAATATCAGATAAATCAGGATGTTCTTGTTTTGACATTATTGATAAATCATTTGTATCAATAAATATTAATTGTCCACCAGCTGATGTACTAAAAAAAAATAAATATGTATAGTTTTAGTAGGAATTTTTTTAATTATATATTTTAAAAGATGTTTTAAACGAAAAGTAAATGAAACTTTCTTAAAACATTATTTTGATCTAATGCAATAGATAAACTAATTTATATTGTGGGGAAGATCTCCACTCTATAAAGCAGTAAGTTCATCTGCCAGATATACAATCAATTTTGAGAGACATTGTTAATAATAAAGACGTTCTTTCCTAGGAAAACAGTTTAAGCTTATAGAATTTAATAATATATTATATCTCAACTATTCACTAAAGTTGAAAAAATAGTAAGAAAAATATTTTTAGATTTTTTCATATAATCAACTCCTATTTATAAGTAAATAGCAATTCGACAAATACAGATATTCCTTCATGAATTGATACATTTTTGAAGATTAGAACAAATTTTTCCTTATTCACAATATAATTAATTAAATTATAGTGATGAATATCTTTTCGAATTATTATAGATTCTCATTATTAAATTACCCAGTTTTCATTGCAGCCAATACAGCATATTGGCCATTTGGTGCCCAAATAGCAGTAGTCACGGGTTGAGCCATTGCTTTAAGTGTTTCAATTTTTCCACTTTTTTGTCCTTGACCCATTTTATAAAATGTTACAGTCGTTCGTAAACCTTCTCCTGTGATTACAATTAATTTATGTCCACTTGGTTCAACAGCAAATGATTGAATTGTTTCTATTAAATAGCAAATAACAAATATCCTAAATAAAATATATGTTACCTTTAACTTCAAGTGTATCCAAAGGAACATTTTTTTCACGCATATGAAATATTTCAAAATTATAAATTAAACCCTAATTATAAAAAAAAAGTATAAAAGAGAAAAAGAAAAAACAAGATATTTCTTTACAGAATATTTCTGATTATTTTTTTCTCCACTTTTTTTTGTATATCGATCAACTTTAACAACAAGATAATCACCACGTTTTTGCCAATATAATTTACAATCGATGACATTAAATAATGTCTAAATTAAAACTATTTTTAGAAAGAATTTTTTTTTCTTTTTTTTTTTTTTTAAATTAATTTATCTTACTTTTGAACGAATGTCTTCTAATTTAATACCATTTATTTCTGCAAGTACTAAACGTGCTGGGACATTTCCATCTTCAGCTGTCCAATAAGCAAGACGATTATCCTTAGGTGACCATTGAAAATCAGCAAGTAATGGAATTTTAAATGGTTTTTTATCAACTAATTGAAATGTCTAAAAACAAAAACTTATTTGTTCGATTTAAATATAATTTTAAATATTTACTTCTGTATCATATATATAAATACCATCAGAACCTTGTTTAGCGAAATATTGATCTTGAAAAGACCATCTAGCGAAATAAAAATTTATTAATTATAATTATTATCATAGAATATTTACTTAAAATGAGATGAACCTTGAGAATAATGTTGTTCAAATGGAAATGAACGTTTTTTTTGTCCAGTTATTATATCCCATACTATAAATGCTTCAGGATTATTTGGACGTGGTGAAAGTGTAATTAAATAACGTTCATTAGGTGAAAAATCAATATAATTTACACCACGATGAGCAAAACTAGAAAAAGAAAAATATTAATGAAAAACTTTAGATAATCGAAAGCAGGAGTAAAATAATTTTTCCTCTGAATTCGAGCGTTATATAGACACACAATGGACACACTCCTTCATAAGTGTAAAAAGAAATAGTTTCTTTTACTATCTCTTTTGTTTTTTCCTACAATACCTTAGAATGATAGAGAATTTCCGACCCTATTGGAATATATAATTACTTCTTCGATACTTGCTCTTAAGTGAGTAATAAAGTTGCAATCATGAGAAAAGTGTGTCTGAAAACAATCAAATTTTTCAAGAAGTTACCGAACTAATATTAAAATCATTGCTCAGCACATTTAGCAAGTAAATGCTCTGCAAGCCAAATATACTAAGTACATACCGTTGTACTTGACGAAATTCTTTGCCACCCCATAAAGCAATACCTTGTTCATGGAATGATGTAAAATAAGTACCTTTTGGTGACCAAGCAAAATTATTTTCTGTCCATTTCTAATATATAAAAAATCCAAATATAGGATATATATAAAATAAAAAATATATTTTATTAAATATACATTTCGATCTTCTAAAATAATAGGTTGTGATAAAGCATTAGAGTATATTGTTGTTTTCTTTGGATCATCTGATTGAACAGCAAATTGATCAACAGCGTCTGGTTCATATAACCATGAAAGTAAATTACCCTATTCAAAAGAAAAAAAAATAGTTATATTTTTGAAATAAGATTAAATTCGAATATTACAATATCAACAGGTTCAGATGGTACTTGAGTTAATCTAAATTAAAAAAATTAAAATTTTTTCTTTTGTTTTATTTTTCTTTGATAACATACCGATCAAAATCAGACATTAAACTAACAGAAAATGTATGATTTTTATCTAATCGATATCCATCAGTTTGTTTAACTGCTTCATATGCCATCTGTTCATTTTCAAATTCAAAAAATCCATAACTAAATTAAATAAATAATAATATTATTTTAATAAAATTATTATTATTATTATACCCTTTAGTTTTTCCTTCTGAATCTAATGGATAATATTCATTTCGACAATTACCAAATTTACTATAAACTTTTGAAATAGCTGCTTTTAATTTTTCAAGTTTAACTTGATCAATTTTGGGTATATTATCAACAATTATTATATTATTAAGACTTGCATGTTCACGTGGACGTTCACTTATTAAGTCTGGACAGAGAACTAATATAAAAAATAATTTAAATATATATATATATTTTCAAAAATAAAAAATTATAGAATATATACCATCATCACCCAAATCTGATCCATAATCTTCATCAGTAAAATCAGGTGTTATACCATTATCATCTTCCTAAAATAATCAAATAAAAACATAATATTAATTTTTCATATCACAAACGTCTTCTTCTTCTTCTTCTTCATCTTCATCTACTATTTCATCATCATCATCAAATTCATTATTTGCTTGTTCATCTGTACTGCCATTTTCAAATGGTTGTTCAGGCATGATTTTTTTCTTGAGTAGAATGGAAAAAATCTATAATAATCGATAAAAACTATCCTATAATCAATGATTGTTATTGATTTTTTTAAAATTTAAATCTCCAATCCGAAAAGAGAAATTTGATTCTTGCGTTTATTGGTGACTAAGTGATACATTTTGTTAGTTAGTGAAGTAAAGATGGTCGCTATCCAAAGTAAAAGAAAAGTATAGATGTCACTATAACATTTTATTCGGAATTTGACAAACGTTGAAAACTTTTTGTATCAAGAATTGAAATTGAGATAAATAAATTCAAAATATATAATTTTTATATTTTAATGTAAGAAAAAAATTCGTTTTTATGTCGTTTGATTTTTGTAAAATAGTGGTTTGATTTGTGAATAATTATTTTTTATCAATGTTTTCATCTTTCTAATACCTTTCATATTGTATAAACAGTGAAAAATAAACTGTTTTTCATTAACCAAAAAATACAAATGACGTATCAAGATATTTTTTATCGAAAAGAATGAAATGGTATGAAATTTATTTATATTAATATAAAACAAAAAAAACAATGTTATTTAAAATGTGTCAGTTTCGGTTTTATTATCTTCTTGTGTTTTGGAATTCCTTTTTTGAAATTTCAATGTAGCTGCTGCATCCTTGTCGTCGACTTTTTCTTCTTTTTTAATTTCCACTTTAGTTTGGTCATTTTCATTTGATTTTTGTTCCTCTATATAAATAACAAATACATGTAAATAATAATTATTGTATTATTATAGACAAACCTTGTTTTTTAGCTCCTTGAGGATTTACATCGATTACAACAGCAGTTTTTTGTACAGCTTCATCAATACGATCTAAAAGATCATCAACACTTTCAATATTTTCAATGTTAACATGAATTTGGTTCTGTTCAGGTGAAGATGCATCTTTTGATGAGGGTTCCTTTTCAGTTGTTTTTACAGTTGTTGTTGATGATGATGGAGTTTCGGTTTTTTTCACTGTTGCTTCCGATGATGGTGTTTCAATTTTTTTTTCTTTTGTTTCAGAAGTCGGAGTTTCGGTTTTTGTTTTTGTCGTTTCTGACGTTGGTGTTTCAGTTTTTTTTTCTGTTGTTTTTGAAGTCGGGGTTTCGGTTTCGGTTTTCGTTTTCGTCGTATCCGATGACGGTGTTTCAGTTTTTTTTTCTGTTGTTTGTGAAGTCGGGGTTTCAGTTTTCGTTTTTGTCGTTTCTGATGACGGTGTTTCAGTCTTCTTTTCTGTAGTTTCTGATGTAGAAGTTTCAGTTTTTTTTTCTGTTGCTCCTGATGATGGTGTCTCAGTTTTTTTTACCGTCGTTTCTGATGATGGTGTTTCAGTTTTTTTTTCTGTTGTTTCCGATGAAGGTGTTTCGGTTTTCTTTTCCGTTTTTGTTGCTGATGGTGTTTCAGTTTTCTTCTCTGTTGTTTTTGATAAATCTTTATTTTCATCAGTAGGTTCTGGAGAAGCTGTGTCAGTTGATGATTTTTTAGTTTTTTCAACAGAAACACTACTTGCTTGACCAGGTGCACCTTCAAGTACAACTTTTCGTTGACCTGGTTGATTATTAATTAAAAGAAGAAGATCTTCTATTTTGTGTATATCGCCATGTGTGATACGTATTGGTTCTTCTTCGTCAGGTTTCTTCTCAGTATCTTTTTCTTTAGGAACTGAAGTTTTTTTTTCTTCGTTTTTATTAGCAGCTTTGTCTTTACCATTATCTACAATAATTTTCGCTTTCTCAATGGCATCATCTATTCTTTCAAGTAGATCATCGACAGTTTCTATACCTGAAATATAATCAAATGATACAATTAATGATATTAATATGAATTATAATTTATCAAACCATCAAATGAAATATGAACTTTGTCATTTGGATTTGGTTCAGTTGCCGATTTTTTTGATTCATCAGAATCATCCGGAGCATTATCTGGTTTGTCACCTGGCTTCTTTGATTCATTAGTTGATGATGCACCTGTTGGTTTTGCATCTTTATCTTTACTATCAGCTGATTTTGCATCCTCATCTTTACCACCAGCTGGTTCTAAACAAGATTATTTATAAAATAGATTCATTTTAGAAATATCTTACTAGAAGAAGATGCAGCAGCTGCACCTTTTTGATTACCAGAAGGAGCAGCAGCACCATCATCTTTCTTTTCACCAGGAGGTTTAGAATCACCTCCAGATGGTGGTTGGGTAGCTTTACTGGCTGAATCACTACTAGCTGGTTCTAGAAAAAAAAGATATTTTCTCATGTATATTAATCGTCTAAATATCATACTTGAAGATGATGCAGCAGTATCTTCTTTTTCACCACCACCACCACCACCAGATGGTAAACCTGGATGTTTGGGAGCAGAACTGCCACCAGCTGGTTCTAAATCAAAAATTTATTGTTTTATATTATTTGACTAAATAACTTACTTGCCGATGATGGAGCGGCAGCACCACCTTCTTTATCATCAGATGGTTTATCATCTTTCTTTGCACCTTAAAATAAAGTAGAAAAAAATCAATATCTTTGTTTAAAAACCTGTATTAAATATTATTACCTGAAGAAGATGATGGTGGTTTTGATGTATCTTCTTCATCATCATCATCGTCATCAGACTCTTTCCCACCAACTTTTGGAGGTTTTGATGATGTTTTCATTTTATCTTTTTTTTTGGGGTTTTTTGAATCGTCACTATGTTTTATACCATGTACTTTTTCTTTTACTTCATCGGTAAATCCGTGTACTTTATCACGAATTGAATGAGCTGCTTTTGTTAAAATATTTTCATCATCCGAATCAGAACCTTTTTTAGTTTTTGTTGTAGTTGTAGTTGTCTTCTTTTTGTCTGTTGCACTATGAGATGGAGGTTGGGCGTTAGACATAATTGTGTTCGTTAGAAGAGAAAAATCGTCGTTATTTTTGAGTATACAATTGAAGTGTATGTGATCAGAAATAGTATAGCTGTCCTTTTATCGTCAAAAATAAGCACGATAAAACACCGCGTGAGTAATTGGATACACATGACTGATCGCGTCATTCGATTAACATGAGCGATTGATGTTTATTCATGATAAATATTTCAAGGTTGACCCAGTGCGCAAAATCGAGAGTAGGGAATGAAGTGCATTAAATCTTTAGGACTAAATATAATTTGATAAAAATGATTGTTAATATTGAAAAAGGTGTGGTCAGAGGTGAGGCAGTATTTCGTTTGTTGAACTAGTATTGTGATTTATTGAATATAATGATGAAATTTTGTAGCGGATATTTCGGCCCTTCAGCAATTTTTAAAGATTTTATTTGTATTAACGAAACACAAACCAAACCTCCAACCACGTTGTATCAAGTTAAAAAATGAATATTCAAATTGAAAAATATTGAGATGGTGTAATAACTTTTTGGAAAGACATTTTGAAACATTTACATAGAACAAACGAAATTTGTTTTTGTTCTTCATCTCGTCAAAAACAACATGGACACTGTATTCTTTTAAAGAAGAAAGTAAAGTTGGAAATTTTTATTAATAATCAAGAGAAAAGAAAAATCAGAGATCAAGTTGATCTACAGGATATTTACAAAACATTTTATATACAATTTTATGTCAAAAAGTATAGCGATTGTTCATTCAATCTATTTAAGTAAAACTTTGAAAATTTTGTTCATTTTACAAGTAAAATGTATGAGAGTCTTTCGAAGAGTATTGAGTCTGTACTCGTCACGGTTACTTTATTTTTCTTCTCTTTCTATTGCGTCGTACTGACGACAACTACGACGTACATTTATCAATCTTTTTTTTCTTTTCTTTCCTTCATCATCGTGTATTTGTCAAAACCTTCTTTTTTTGTCGATATTAATCAGATAGATTTCTCCCTTTCTCATGGATTTATACACTGTAATATAGGAAAATAAAAGAGGTAGTTTGTTATCAATCACCCATTGGCAATACGTAGGTTGTAGTAGCATAAGATATTTTATTTTTGACCAATCTTTCGAAGTCACATTTTTATTTATTATAGAATGGAACAAAAAAGATCGATATTGTGTTGTTGTGAAAGAAAAAAAAAGACACGTGAGAGCATAGCATCAAAATATACTAACAGGATGATTGTATAAAATTACCAGAAGAATACTCGAGAAAAAATCACTTTTTCTATCAATTCAAAATAGAACATAACATCGAAGTATTTTAATGAAAAAAAAGATAAACGATCTTATTTTATTTGAATCATCGTCTTGCTCATATGACTGAAGATATTAAATGAAAAGCATATAATCTTTAAAATAGATTTATAATAAATAATAAAGTAAATCATATTTTTGCATATAATGGATTTATTCAGATGACACTGAAAAAGATATATCAAACAATTTGATATTTGATATTATGCAAAACTATTTTTTTCTAATTTAACTAGTTTATTTATACCTTGAAAACCTATCTATTAATATCCATCTGCAATTACAATTATTTCTTTCCTGTTTTTTTAACCTGTACCGTTAAAAACATACGTAAATGTTAATGAAAAAATGTACTTGTTTTTAACTTATTATGTAGTACTCTATTCCAAGATTAATTCCTCAACTAAATATACTATCTATCGACTTCTAATAAGAACATTATGAGTAATAAATTATAGCAATCAACTTCCGATAGTAATTGTATCAAAATAATCATGTATGAAGAAAAAAAAATCAAAATAAAACTATTTTCTGTAAATTTTTAACTTTTAAATTATGAGAAATTTAACAAGACAATTTTTCACTCTTATTACGTATTACTACCTTCTTTTTAAATTCTAATGCATTATAACGATTCAATGAATGAATTTTTTTAGTCGTAGAATGCATAATAATTGTGATCTTTCTAATTACTTATGATGTTTTTTAAGATTCTTCTTTACATATTGTTTCAAAACTATAAAGTAAAGCATGGTTACTTATTACTATCCAAAAAATGTTTTTATACAATTCTGAAGATCCTACTCTCTCGATTTCATTATAGCTAAGTATTGAAAACTTCTTCATTTCTTAGAAAATTTCCAATCAATATTAATTTGATGATTTTCTGTTAATAAAAGTGATAGAATTAAATGTACTCACATACTCTAATCGTTAACAGTTGCAAGAAAGCATCTATTCATACTTATCAACTATATATGATAAGCGTTCTAGTTTTCTAAAAAATCTTAAGATGTTTATATCCAGTCATCTTGCAAATGTATTCCCTAAATTGTCAGATAATATTCAACAACGAGAATAATTAAATTATTTTCATTAAAAATTGATATATTAAAATACTTTCTAACTGAGTTGTACAACAAACAAAATAGATGCAACACTTTTTGTTCTGTCATTTCTTTCACTTCTGTCTGTTTAGAACATAATATAAGATACGAATTCATCACGGTAATTTTCAAGATTTGATAAAGAGATTCAAGTTTATTGTATATCAAAGTTTGCAATTTGAATTCTTTTACCAGCAACAAAAAATGACGATTTGTAGTCGTAGTATACGATACTTCAATAATTTTATTATTATTATCATCTAGTATAACCTATATGCTGATAATATAAATTTTAAAAACTATTAGTAAAAGGTATTAGATCTTATAGAATAGAAACATTTATTTAGAATTAACTTATGATGAGAAATTATAAACCTACTAAATAACGAACTACTATGCAGAAATAAAAAATTTAGTATGACAACATTAATTACTGAATAAAATTGTGTAAGTCTGTGTCTTTGTATCAAATTGTATGATTATGATGTCAAATTTAGACTTGCATGCATGTTTTAAGATCTCTAGTAACTGATTCACTGACAATCTGTAGAAATATTTATCTCTATTTAATACTATTCGATATTACACATTGATTTGATATTGAGTTTCTAGAATACATTCAGATGAAAGACAAATTTGATTCTGGAAGTTTTTTTGTAGTTTATATGAAGGAGTTTCATTGCCAGTATTCATTTTAATAGTACTATCTGATTCCTTAGTGGACTTTAGAGGAGGCTCTTGATATCTCCATTCATTATTGTGCACGTGAGGTTTTTGATACTTTGATGTTATATCCATCAGCAACCCGTTTATCGTTTAGTCGGGATTATCAGATACTTGAGTTGAATTTTCCGTCTAAATAAAAAGAATAAGGAAAAATAAATCTATATTGTGAGATTTTCAAGTCGATTAGAACTCGATTTGTTTTCAGCATAGTTGGTTCATGAAAACATATTCAAAAAAATGACCAGTAGCATAGGGTGTAATGTGAAACGGACAAAAATATCGACAAGTAAAGCATTTATTTGCTATATGCTTCTTGGAAATATATTTAATCGATCATTTACACAGATAGTATTCTTGTTTCTACTAGCATGGTGTTCATAGAAATTGTGACATATTTCTTCTGTATATCTTACTGTGATACTGGCCATATATGTTCAAATGATGGCAAAATAAGAGAAAGTATCTGTCTAGATTGCCTTTCTGTATATATAACTTTCGTATGAATTCCAATACATTTCTGTGATGCTTGTTTTGTAAGAAAAAAAAGTACTGCAGATAAACGAGCATATCATTATTTCAGTTCATATATTTATTAAATTAAAATATAACTTTTATCTTATATCAGAAAGTCATTGACTCCAAGAGCACAATCTGATATGATCACAATCCTTTCATTGTAATCATCATCAAAGATTCGGGCATATAAATACAAGAGAGATCATTTAAATTTTCGCAATAAGTATCTTATTTTTAGATCTCTTAAATATTATTTGTCTATCTCTTATTTATTGTTCTTTTGTAATGGTATAAGAGTTATTCATGTTGTACTAAACAGTCCACATACGGCAGTAAACGGATAAAACAATCTTTTGATAGCAATCCATAGATTTTTGTTTTCAAAGTCTATTATAAAATAAAGATCTTTACATACTCTCAGACCCAATACTATAGAATACAAACGATTGTCGATACCCTATCATTCAACAGTTAATCATGGTGTATCTTCACATAATTACGTAAACCTCATGTATACTTTCCGTATCTCATTATGATATTGCTTAATTAAAATATATTAAAATCATGACTAAGCGCGGCGTGATGATACATAATTAATAGTTCTCATGCAGGATATACTATATCATCGAGTAGTCGATGATCCTGTGAGCTTTCTCGTCAAGATCATCCTTTCATGATCTTGCATATTATTTAGAAAATTTTATTTTTTTGATTAGTATGAAGCTTCGAGTAATATTATAATCTTTTTATATATCAACCAATAACTTTTGCTAAGCTTTATATGGTTTAGCACAACCAGATATTTGAGAACGTTTAGCTGCCAAAGTTCATCATTGTGAAGACTATGTTGATTACTAAGATAACCAAAAAATATATAATTCGTTTCTTTATTAAATGATAACTATCTTGTCACTCTATCATAATGATAAATTTCTAGTCTTGTGTTTATTTCGTTACTCGAAGTCTATATTAATGCATATGATGCAAAAATGACTATCATGGAACTAAAACTGGTTGCATGAATACAAATGCATCATCAGAATGAGGATATTCTATGAACTACTACGTTACAGTATATTTCTATTGGTCCATCATGCGAATGTGACTTGTTTACGAATATCTTACAAATAATAATAATTATAATCGTATTTTAGCAAGACCTCGTTTGATTTTTATAAATAAGTGAATAAAGATGTGATCTTTTAGCATAGAAGATCATGGTAATTTTTAGTAGTAAATAAGTCTGAATCCCACCTTTGAAGCACTATAAACAAATTTAATAAAAAACCTATTTACACTAAAAATGAAAAAAAATGTGCAAAATCTTTTTCTTTATTTTTTCTGGACATATGCAGAGAAACAAAAAAAGAACAATTCAACGTGTGCCTTTTCGTTCCGTTTATATCGATAACTGCAACAGTTAATGAAATGCACATTTTTACACCAAGAAAAATAAATCATTTGTAATTATTACAGAAAAAAATTGTAATACATTGTATTACGTCTGTTTGAATGGATATGGCTTTTCAGCATATCCGTAGTATTTAGTTGAGTTCATGCTTAAAACAATTTTTTCTAGCATTATTTGTCATTGTAGTGGCATATTTGCCATTTCTTTTACATATTTTACTCTTCTTTATACTGAAAAGAAAATGTGATGGCGCAATAACATGACTCCTATAGATGAGTAATAAACGTTCTTTGTTATTGAAAAAAGAAACGTACTAATGATTTTTTCAATTAATTGTCTCTCGTTAAACTATAATATTCAACTGATTAAAATAATAAAAAAACTGAATGTATATACACTTGGAAAATAATCATTGTTGATTTTTTAAATATATCATTACTATAAAAAAATATGTTAAAAATAAAACTTATATTTTATGAAAGCGCTCATAGTTGTCTATCATCTTGAATATTTATAGATTAGTTTGTGCTTTTCTACTAGAAAATAAAATCTATTACAAGGGAAGTATCCTTATCATCAGATTCTCATGGATCGGAGATCGTCAGTATCATCATAACTAATTTCTAAAAGTCTTCACTATTATAAACATATATTTTCATCAGTTAATTATATATTCTAGTCAGCCTTGGAATTCTCTATCATTCTATGTGCTAATTTATTATGTGCAAAAAAGTAGCTGTTAGTTGTCTGAATTTTCTTTCTCATGTTTTTGAAAAAAACTGCTTTAGAACTATCTCAAATATTAAGGCAAAATTACTGCGTATAAAACGAGGACAGTACGCTTTTTTCAAGTTTCCATTAGATCATTAAAAATACTACATAAGTTGAATATTAACCGTTTATCAATGAATCGATCAGTGAACTTTTTTTTTAAGAGAAACAATAGTCAGGTTTTATGGACGAATTGATATCGCACTACTATGAGTATGACTTTAAATAGGCTTCTTCACATTTTTAGTTAAAGGAGATGATCAAAAAAAAAGTGACATTCATCAATTAAGTAAATAGAACAACAAGTATTTATAATTTTTTAAAGATTTGATGCGAATAAATGCTCATATAACTATTTCTAGCTCACAATCAAGAACAGATTAGATTTATCAAAATTAGTAGAAAAGAAAGTACCAGAACTAAGACTAAAATAAACTTAAATCTGTACATTATTCGTACGACGATATGACACAAACACATACTATATATTATTATCGTTTCGTTCTGGTTTATTCATTTGTTTTTAAAATAGAAAAATACATATTTTGTTTGAACATAAAAAAAAGAAAGATTGTCAAGTTATACAAACACGCACAATAAATATCTAATAGGAAGAGTTGTTTTAAATACTAAAAGATACTGTATTAATTTCACCATAATTGAGTTTCTCGTACGTCGGATATAATATGATTTGCTTTATGTAATGCCTAGAAACATTTTTTGAAATAAATTTTATTAAAATTAAAATATTCAAAATTACTTCAAGCATTTCTTGTGCATCTTTACGTCTTTGTGCAATATGACTAGATTCATTAAGTAATTCATCATGTTCATTAGTCGATGACTTATATAATAATGACACAAGTTCACTTTGTAATTGATCTTTAACATAATTTACAAGAAAATGCATTATAGATTTTGGTACACTATCTTGAATATTTTTTCGTATAATTAAAAAATAAGAACGAATTAATTTTTCTAAATAATAATAATAAAAAAATCTCGAAATAATAAAATAATACATATAAATTATTTACCAATCACTTCACAATCACGTTGTTCACGTGGTGATAATTTTCGACCATTAATATTTGTCTAAAAAACAAAACTTCATTAAAATGATCAAAGAGAAATTAGATAAAAACAATTTCCCTTGAGTTTACATCCAAATTTAGACATGATATACTCTGGCAGAGGATTATAATAAATAATTCTAGTCTATATTTTGATAATGTGAAAAATCTCTAAGATATATCACTATAATTTAATTATTTACAATAGAAATATGTAGAACTCAACTTACTCCATCACCTAGCGGTGCCATCGCTACTATTGTTGAAGATATAGTAACAGTATTCGATATTGATGGTGAAGAATGTACACCATTAACTAACGATTCATTATAATCATTACGTTGAGTTAATATTCGACTTGTTGAACCCAATTTATTTAGTAATGTTTCATCATTTTTCTAAAAAAAATATTCAAATTAAAATTTTCTAATTAATATTCTCTTAAACAAACTCGTTTCTCATGTTTTGATTTATTTTGTATTTGATTTATATTCATTGTATTATCTTCATTAGTTAACGATGTATTTATTAATCCAGCTTCATAAAAATCTGGATGTTTTGTATTAATATATGCTAATTCAATTTCAATTATATTTTCTACCATATGATTTGTTTCTGGTAAACGACGACGTAATAATTGTGTAACAACATCAACAATTTTTTCATGTAAACGAGGAAAACGAATAAATTCTTGCTAAAAATATAAAATAAAATATATCGATCAAAAAAAAACAAAATCTAAATCTTTACTTGTGCACCACAATGTTGAATAATTCTTTGTAATTCTTCATGTACTAATTCAACACAACGTAAACATGGATCTTCTAAACGTTTTATTTGACGTTTAACAAGTAATTCAAATGCAATTTCTGGAACAAATAAAGCTGGTTTTGAACCCTAAATTAAAGAAAAATATTTAAAAATAATTATAAAAAAAGAAATAATACAGTAGCATTTCGTATGGCTGTAAGAATATCAAATGTAGTTAAATTATCTAATGGATTAATTGAGCTAAGAGCACGTGCAAATGTTTCATGAAATATATAACAAATTCGTGCACCACCACATCTAATATAAAAGCAAGAAGAAAAAAAAATGTGTCATTTCTTTTATCTTTAATATGCAAAAAATTTTAAATACAAACAATTCTGAAACTTCAATATCTTTTGCTGTGCCTTCAATTGTTGCACAATAACTTGAAGCAAATTTTGTTATTATTTGAAGAAGAAATCGACTCTAAAAAAAACTAATTTTTTATAAATTAAATTATTTCTATATACTTTATCATCAATTGGTTCACCGAATGAATTAACAAGTGTTTGAAAATGAGATATCATTTGATTAAGACGAGTTTTTAATGATGGTAAACAATCACGTATATGATACATGAGTAACTATTAAAAAAGAAAAAGTTATTTTCTTTATTTAATAATTCTTAAAATATACTCTATTTAATGTTTTAGCAAGAACTGCTGTTCCATTACAATTAGCAATAGATGGATAAGTTTTTTGAAGAAAAGCAGTTTCATAACGAAGTGCTTCATCAATTGGCTAAAAGAAAATATAAAATTTTTTAATATTTAAGACTAAAAAAAAACTAATATACTTTTTTCTTATTAATATCTTCTTGACTTCGATTAACAACACCAATAATACCTAATTTTACAGGAATAATTCGTCCACATAAAACATCATATGCATCAGTTCCACGATCCATTAAATCAAGTTTTGTTAATACAGCTAAAGTTCTTCGTCCTATTAATTAAATAATAACATTATAAAATATGACTAATTCATTCATTAGGAAGAACGATGCTTTTTTTGTTTAGTTTGAGAATATCATTTCAATGAATACTAAAAACAAACCTTCTGGATCTACTTCTTTAGCAAATTTGACTGCTTCTGATGTTGAAAAATCGACATTAGCTGGTGTTATTGCAAGAATAATAGCATTTGGATTTGATATATAATGCATAATAAGATTTCGTACTTGTTGTTCAATATCAACTGGTTGATCTTCAACAGGTATCTAAATAATAAAAAAAGATTTTTGTTTTTACCAAAAAAAAAAGTAAATTATATATTTAATTAATACTTTTGTTAAACCGGGTAAATCAATTAATGTTAATGTAACAACTTTTGGTGAATAAATTTTTAATGTTATTGGTTCTTTTGAAATATTCTATATAAAATAAATCATATGTTAAATATTATTGAAAAATTTTTGAATAAAAACTTTTTTTCCACCAATTCGATCTGTTTCGAATTCAATTTCTCGTCGAATTTCATTAAAATCTGTATAAACTTTATCTTTAATATGTGTAAAAATAGCAAATTCATTTTCATTTGGTACAGAAACTATAATAAGAAATAAAAATCTATTAATTCATTAAAAAAAAATAAATTACTTCCTAAATCTTGACATTTAATTTCTTTTTCTTCTATAGGTGTATAAACAAGTTGAAGAGTTAATGGACGTCGTGTAACAATTCCAGCACCACGTGGAAGAAAATCTCGTCCAACTATATTTTCTAATACAGAACTTTTACCAGCACTCTAGAATTTTTAATATATGATGAAATGTTCAAAGAAAATAACAAAACAAACTTGTGATCCAACAACAACAATTTGTGGTAATTGAATACTTTCTGAACCGACAGTATTAAATACATCTTGAAGTTTATTGAGAATAGGGATGAGAGCATCCATTAATCTGAAATTAAGTTTAAAGTCTATGAAGATAGCTTTATATAAATTAAATCATCATTGATTTCTGATAGGTATAGTCTTCTAACCAATCAGATTTATTTTCTTTTACTTGACATTTTATAATGGTTATTTCTAGGCAACGATGAAAAAAAGATTGCTTTTATATGATCGAGTATTAATTCATTTTTTAAAATTTGAAAGATGATCTTATTGAAATTAAATCTATATTTGTTTTTATTAATTCATTCAATATCAATTATATTTGCTCAAAGATTACAATATTATACAGCTTATCAAACAAGTTTTCCATATGTTACAACATGTCCATCAACTCAATATTATGATATTGCTTTAGTACAATGTTCATCTTGTCCAGAAAATACTGTACAAAAATTAAATGGTAAGAATATTTTAATAGATATTTACTATTAATATTTAATTATTTTCTTATGATTTAGATATAACACAATGTGATTGTAGAAATAATTCATATTATTATGGTGTAAATCAAGGTGGTGGGTCATTACTTTGCATACCATGTGGTACAGGATATGTGCGTGTATAAAATTTCGTTTTTTTTCTTTCTATAAATCAATTCTATTTTTCTTTTAAAGACACGATCATCTGATGGATTTGGATGTATTATTGATGATAGTAATTGTAATACTACAAGTTCAAATGTACTAGTTCCTTGTAATAGAAACATTTTGTTTTTCTTTAATTAATGAATAAAATAAAATATTTTATTTTAGCGGAATCGAGTCTTAATGGTACATCATATCCATCTAGTCCAGTATCATCACCTCAAACAAGATATGGTAGTGAAACATGTATTCAATGTACACCTGGGACAGTGTCTGATCCAGACAATCAAAGGTTGAATATAGTCTTTATTTAGAATTTTTAAATCTTGCTTTTTAGATGTACTCCATGTGCTAGTATTACTCCTCATACCGATACACCACCGAATAATATCAGTTGTTGTAATACTGGTAGTACTAATCAAAAAGTAGACTAAATCTTTTTTTATTTCAAATATATAGATATATTTCGTTTTTTTCATTAAGGATGGTATATGTTTAACTTATGTAATCAGTGCAACGAGTATTAGTTTATCTCCTGCTTATTATACCAGATATACTGTATGTTTTTTTTTTATATAAATTTATTGTTAGATAATTTTATAAAAATTTATAGAGTCCAACAATATCTTTATTTTTTCAACAACATCTTGATGCATCAGTATATCTTTGTCGAGTAAATAGAAATATTTATTTATGTTTAAAATAAAAAAAAAATTTTTTTCCTATAGATGAATTTAAGTCCAACAATAATTCAATCATCAAGTCGTACTCTTTTATCTAATGTAACAGCATGTCATATATTAGCTAATATTGCTGCAATGCAATTTTATTATCCAGTAAATAATTATGCATATAATCTATATCAAACATATATATGGGAACCAACATCACCACAAGTATGGTCAACTTCATCTATACGGTAATTAAAAAATAAAAATTCTAATTTAATTTTCTATTTTATTTCTATTAGAACATCAATACCATTTCTTGCATATCCAACAACATATTATAATGAAATAAATAATTCATCATATAATTGGATACCATCAACATTTAATCAAAATCTTCTAATGAGACTTAAATTAGCAAAATATTCATCTACAGGAAAATATTTAGGTCTTTTTGATGCTTTTGATGCATATATTCAATTATGTGGTGGTGCTTATACTGATGGTAGACCAGCTTTTACATTCGGAACACAATATAAAAGAACAGTAAGATATAAAATATAAATATTATAATAATATAAGAAAGATTTTATGTTAAATTTAAATTGAAATTAATCAGATTAGGTTTACCTAATGAAGAAAAATACATATATATATTTTTTTTTTGATTTTCCAGAATAAATAACAACAACAGTAAGATGAGAAAGGTTTGTGCTTTACAACTTTACTGCTATAATTTTTCTCTTGATATTCTTCTTATTCAGCTCTTAAGATTATAGCTTTTAATTATTGATTTTAGAATTAGATGGAAAGATTAAATTGTGCAAGGAATTTTATAGAAATTCTTTTTAAAGGAACGATTTCATAAAATGAAGTGTTAAAATTGTGTATCATCGAATGACTTTGAACGTTTCAATGAAACAATTTGTTTTACATACATTGATTTTTTAAAGTAAAATCATACTTATACTCAATTCAGCTACGAACTTTTTATGATAAGATACAGTAAAATAATCAATTCGTGAAAAATATTCTTTTCTCTCAATTTAATATTACAGAAAAAAAAGAATGATTTAACATCCTCATTATTTAAAATTCTTTTAGTGTAAAATTCGTGCTGATACATTATGGAATTCTGCATTATACGAAACTGTTTTTTATGATCCATGTAAGATTTATTATAATATTATTCTTATCAATAATCGATTTATATATAATATTAGATATTGTATTTACACAATCTAATTCTGATCGTATGTTACCAACTCCAATTGTTATAAAAAATTATAGAACAGATCGTGATGCAACTCCTAATCAAAATGGTAATATTTTATTTTTAATTATATTATATAAATATTAAATAATTTAGATGATGAATCACAATGGGTTTATCATCGTCGATTTTTTTTAATTGATCGAATATCTGGTATTACACCTACTAATGGTATATATATTTATATATTATTTTGTTTTTCTTTAATATAAATTTAATTATAGAATTAAGAAATATGCATTATGCTAAATCAATAAAAATTTTAAATACCTTAACAAGTGGAAGTACATATATTCAACCACCTGTAATTGTTATTGAATATGATGAGTTAATTTTATCGGACATAGGCAAAGACACTATTGTAGAGGTAAAAATAAAAATTCGATATATATATATTTAGTAATATAATACGTATAATTATCAAATGCAAACATCAATTTTTGATTCATAAAATTGAGTCTTTATATGTTTATATTTTATTTGAATAGGTTACATTTGAAACTCAATATCGAATGAATCTTAATACACATATTCGTGATATATGGATAGCCATTGGTGTTTTATCTGGTTTAGGTATAATACTTGCATTAATTCAAACAATTATTTGGCATTCAAGAGCTGGAAAACAAATTGTTGATTTAGGAGTATAATTAAAAATAAAAAAATTTTCTTTTATTTAAATATTGATTATATTTATTTGTATTTAAAAGACTATTGGTAAATTTTTACTTTATATAATTCGTATAATTGGAACATTATTTTTTATTGTTATGGCTGGTGTATCACTTTGGTGGTTAATATTTTTTAAAGTAAAATATCAATTTTTAATTATATTAATGATTGATTGATTTTCATTTCTTTATAGAGACAAGATGTTGTTTATCTTGTTATACCAACAAGTGTTCAACAAGCTTCATTTACAGCACTTGTTGTTATTGCATTTGCACTTAAAACAATAGATATTTTTGCTGTAATTATTCGTCAATCGAATATAGATATATTTTTTATAGATTGGGAAAAACCAAAAATAGGTTAGAAGAATTTTATTATGAAAATTTATGTTTTGTTTTTTTTTTATTATAGGAGATCCAAATGCAGTTTCCGTTTGGCGAACATATTTTGTAGCAAATGAATATAGTGAAATTCAAGCATTTCGACGTATTAATTTAACATTTCAATTAATTTTTGTTTTATTTTTTTTAAAAGTACGAAATATTTTATTTATTAAAGAAAAAATTGAAAGAATTTTTTTTAGGTAATTAACTTAGAAAATGTAGCAACTATTCAACCAAATGTAAATCTTTTTCCATCATCAGCTGATTATCAAGCAGATTATAATGGGATTTTACGTGTTGCTATTGCTTTTTCTATGTGGCTTGCTACTGGTAAATATATATATAGTTTTAATTATTATTATTATTATTTAATATTTCTTTTAGCTTTAATTCAATATTTAGTTTATATACTTTTTTATCAACGTTTTGTTGAAGATAAAATAATTAATTTTATTGATTTATGTTCTATATCAAATATTAGTGTATTTATTTTAATGGATAATCAATATGGATTTTATATACATGGTAAATCCCCACATGGTGTAGCGGATATTAATATGGAAAATATGATGAATAATTTAAGTAGTGAATCAAATCAAACAATTGGTACAAGAGGTTTACAACCAAATTCAAAGGATCAAATATTTATTATTAGAGTTGATAGAGCATTTCGATTACAATATGAAATTTTACTTCGAAGTTATCAAGTAAGAAATTGATATATATATTAATTTTATTTGATAATATTTTTTTAGAGTCGAATATTAACACGTATAACAAAAAAAGGTGAAGAACATGAATCAGAAATTTTATTATCATCATATAGAAAATTAAATGATTTTTTATGTGATTTTTTAAATCATTCATTACCAGCATATAATTATGTTATACGTAATCGTGTTTTATTAGAAAAAATTTTTAATGTGGAATTTCGTGTTAAGGGTTCAACTACATCAGAAGGAGGACAAACGGAAAGTATATTCTTTATTGGTGAGTAAAAAAAGAACAAAAGAAAAATATAATAAATTATTATTTATCTTTTAAAAAAAAATAGATTCGGATAAAAATTTTACAAAAACATTATTTTCTGGTTTTGAAAATTCATTATTTATTTGGAATACGGCAACATTTCTTTTTATTGATTATTTTGCATCGAATTATATATTAGCAGCCATAATTACTTATATACTTGATATGGTAAGAATAAGTCTTTTTTCATATAAAAAAAGAGGATTCGATTGTTTTTTTTTATAGATTGCTGTAAAAATACGTGAATCATTAGGTCGAAAGAATTTAGCGAAAAAAACATTAATACCAAAGAATTTTCTTATATAAATATTTAATTATAGCATGAATTATTTGTTGTTGTTTACTAACATTTTTTTTTCTTTTTTTGTATTTATAGCCATGATTAAAAAAAAATAAAAACATTTTGATTGTCTTAGACTTTTTATATTATGTGTTGATTATGCTTGAATTGAATGAAAGATTAGACTTTGAAAATGAATTCTCGCGTTATAAAAACTTGATCGTGTCTATAATAACATGTATTTTTTATAAAGAAAGGCTAGTGTAAACTCTTAATTTAACATGATATGGTAATGATATTTTTTACAATATTCTTGAATAAAATAACTCCCCCACTACATATATTGTATAACATAAAAAAAACTATTGTGAGAAAAATCAATGAATTTCTTAGTGAATCATGATACATCACATAATTAAGTTCATTTGGTTTACTTTATTGCTGGTAGTATGGAATCACGTAATTTTAAATTTTGATCACTATCAAGCCATTTTCTTATTCGTTTCCATTTATTCGTATTATAAACAATATGACGATAGGCAATATTATATGCTCGTTTTAATTCACTGTTGTTTTTAATCGTATGTTTACATGCTTTTAAATCATTTTTAGTAAAGTTATTTGGAATATCCAATAATTTACAAGCATCTTCTAAAACTTCATGATAATTTTTTGCAATTTCATAAGCTGCTACAATCTTTTTAAAATCTTCTGCAGCAACTTCTTTATTATCACATTTATCTGGATGTGTGGCTTGTGCTTTTCGATAATAAGCTTTTTGAATATCTTTCATTGTACTATCAGGTGTACATGCAAGTGTTTGAAGAGCTGTACAATAAAGTTTACGTTGAGCATTTAATTCTTCATCTTTTCCATCTGGAAAGAATTTTTCTGTTAAACGTCTAAAGAGATAATCAGCACTACTACCAAATACTAGTCCACCAGCTGCAGTACCAAGAAGAACTAGTATTGCTGCTGGTCCAGCTGTTAATCCTAATAGAGTAGCACAAGCGGCGACAAAATAACCTGCAATGAATCCAGCAGCAGATCCTACACTTACAGCTACAGCACAAGTTGATATTGATTTTAAAAATTGACGAATTGTTATATCACCATGCCAAAGTTGAAAACTATACATACCAAATTGAACAGCAAATATAACACCAGCAATAACAAAATCTGAATATTGAATTCCATAATTGATAGTTTTGCCAAGAACTTTATAATTATTAAATTGTATACATCCATTAAGTAAACTACGAAGTTTTGGTGATAAATATTTTCCACCATTCATACCTATATGTGCAAGTTCGTAAATACTAACCATAATTCCATCTCTTATAATATAATGTTTAAATCTTGAATATGACAACCATTTAAAAACATTGCGGGGTGAATCAAATGTGCCATCATAGTTTACTTTATTATACCATAATTGTAATTCTTGTTTTACATGTTCTTGTTTATAAAGTTTTGTTGCAGATTCAGTATCAAATCCTAATTGTTCAAAATCAGCTATTGTTCGTTCACTATTATCGTCTTTGTTATAAAGTAAATGTATTGCAGCATATATTTGATGTTTTTCACATATTTCGAATCCTTCTTGAGGATCAATATCAAAATGTTGAAACTCGATTGAAAGAGTTCGTACTCCCTGTAAATACTGAGTAATAAGATCGAAGATTTCTCTATTTTCAGGATTATTTTTAAAAGTTTTATCTTCTTCATTCCAATAGTTAGAAGTGGATAATATTGATTCCAAAATTTCTTGTGCACGTACATCTGCTAGTTGATGAAAAAAGTCAAGAAATTTTATATTAAAGTTTTTGTGTAAATCTGTAGGCTTTTCATAATCGATTTTACTAAGTAAATGTAAGCCACTTGATACAATATTTTGGCGAAATAATGGTTCACTATGTAATTGACGTAATTCAACATAATAATTACAACAATATGAACCTATATTGTCAAATAACTCATTATGATTTTCTTCAACTTTAATAACTTCCCAACGTGAACAAAATGATGCTACAACTTCTTGTTCATGTTCATAACAACTCCATTTCTGTATTGATACACCATTTAACATATATAATTTAAAAAGAGTTCGTTTATGGATTCCTTGTTGAGGTGGAAGTTCCATAAATTGAAGTGTTTGATTTTTATCAGCTGAACTGCTACATATACTTGCAAAACAAATTATTTGTCCAGGAATAAACTTTTTAAGATCAGGTGCAGTATTTATTCCACGCCACGTAATATCATCAATTGATGGTAAACTACGTAATCCTGATTCAAGTAAATATAATGCAGATCGTATACAAACTAATTGTTCTTTTCGTTCTCTCATATATTGATTTGCTAGATAATAGAATGAACCATTTTGATCATTAGCTTCTTGACAATAAAGTGCGATGAAAATTGCTTGATGTTTTGTAAGAGTATCATAATCAATAGTTGAAATTTTATTTATAGCTTTTTCAATTTCCGATTTAACATTATTCATTAGAATATCACCTAAATATTGTTCACATGTGAATTGTGGAACGAATTCAAATTGATCAAAAAAATGATTTTGAGTTAATGGTGTAGTGAAACTATTGTTACGTTTTCGGCGGATATTAGTAAGACGCTTTTTCAGATTTTTAATACGTGCTAAGGGTGCCAACACTATACTATCTTTTAAGCTATCCAATGTTTCATCTGAAGTTTCAAGAAGATCTTCTATTGTGGTAATACCGGCTCCCGTTAGATAAGGAAAATATTTTTGCCAACTAGGCGTTGTTAATGCTTCCATAAATACAATTTGCCGGAAAATAGCCGTTTCAGGTTCCATTACTCTTCTTTTTATGCTTATAACAAAAAAGACAATGATTTTAGTAAATAAAAGCTATGAATCCATCTCTCTCTTTATATATATATATAAAGCAATCAGAAAGATTCCAGCTATAGAACTTACCCCAATTAATGATCTCTTTATTTATGCAACAGTTATACGAGTTGTTATTTCTATTAAATCTGTAATTCCGTTGACGTGTATATATATATATATGTTTATTTGGAAGTATAAAACACACACTCTTACATAGAAAATGACCAGTATTTATACTAGTCAGATGTTAAGTGAATATGAATTATTCCATGATATAAGATATCACACTTGGAGACTCCATGTTTAATATGTAAACGAAAGAACAACCAATATAGGATTAAACCAAGAGAAACACTAGGGAAAAATACCTGACAGAATGAAAGAAAAGAAGAAAGAGTTATATCTAATAACATATATGTATAAAGAAAGAACGAAAGAGAAAACATATATACAATAGTAAAAGAAAAGAAAACATATAGGATTATTCCCGATGGAATATGTCGTACAAATATTCCATAACAATTTCATATGAAAAATAATTTATTATATATTTTTAACTAATTTATATACAAACTTAATCGTATTTTTTTCCAAGTTTATCCTCCACATTCGTATACGATCGTATACAAAAAATATACGACATATAATGACGATCGTCTACAATACACAGTGGCATAACCAGCAGGGTGGCAATTGGGCAATTGCCTATTGTCAAAGAATGTAAATACTTGTGTATACTTAACGGTTTAAGAAGTGGTTTTTCAATACATTTTCTCTCGATAAAATCTAATCAAGTGGTTTACAAAGATCAATTTGCGATCTTTTCCAGTTAAAGAATTATTACAGTAATAGTGGTTCAACGGTATTTCCTGTTAAAATGCTCTCTCGTACACTTAAATTCGCTAAAAATACTTGCAATGCTTTAGTTGAAAACATGAATAAACTAAACCCCCCATGCACAATAGAAAGTCCTGCCGTATTACAAGTTTTCCCTATTTAGAAGGCCTCCGAGAGAAGTTTTCCGCGGGAATTGTGTGCATTTTGTCGGAGATTTGGGTGTGACTCAACATAATATAAGGCCCGAGGCCTTTTATTACGAGAGGGAGTTTACATAGAAAATCTTAATAGAAATCGATTGAGTGTATAAATGAACTGTTTTGAAAACTCATTTCAGATGTTGAAAGTACCAGTAACGATATGATAATATGTACTTTATAGACTGCGCATATAATTGAACATTAGAAACCATGCAAAAAATACTTTCATGATTGAGAATTTGATCGAGGTATATATGGACGTGAAATTATGTTAGTTACTTTCCGATGTAAGAGAATAAACTAAATCATGTTGTTGTCCGAGTAAAGAAGATAAGTCAACCGTGTTTGTTGCCTGACCCAGAGGTGTAGCTCAGTACCTGCTGTAGGTAGACGTAGAGTCGCAACCTGAACATAGTGTAGATTTCACCAAAGACGCACCTGACCTGTAAATCGAGGCAACGAAAATTTTTTCTAGGTATTGCTGCAAAGATACTTTCTCTAATGGTGTCTTTTGACTTCACTTCGTATTTTGGAAACACCCAAACAGACAAAAGTTCATTTTAACGCGTTTTTACGTGTTAAAACGTACGTTTTTTTCAATAAAAACGCTAGAAAACGATTTTTATTTTCGCAAAAAGTTTGTAAGTATTGACGTCTATAAATTCGCTCTCTTTTCAGAAAAACCGTTTTTGAAATCGTAAAAAGAGCACCTTTTAACACGTACAAGCATGTTATTTTAACGATTTTATATGACTGGACAAACGCGCAGCGAAAAATTTTTCTACGCTTGCAAAAATCTATCCCATTGTAAGTAAAGAAGAGTGGTAAGTTAATGCTGCTGAAAGCGACTCCATTTTGGAGTTCCATTATAACGATTTAACCCCAAAATTTCCAATTCAATATGAATAACATAGAATCACTAGCGGTAAATGCAAAAAATTACTATCTAACTTTTATTTCGCCACCAAACGCAGTCTCACGCTGACCTTCACTGAAAAAAAAAGAATTATCAACTTGAAAAATAATCCAAAATTCTAATACTTGGAGCGAAAATTTTTCTAAAATATGAGAAGTTTCTGCGTAAAAAATTATTTTTTTTTTAAGGAATTTCTCTTTAATAGTCGATAAATCAGTTCCATACATCTGCCTCTTATTTATGACCCTAAAAGTGCTCTATTATCCATTTCAAAATAGAATGTGTTCCACTGTTTTTTGAATAACTCGAAAGTGCAAGCAGCTAGAACTCTGCGACTTTCACCAATCAAAAGAGGAGACGAGGGTACGTCTTTTTCTCCCATATTATGAGACGAAATCCATTTAAATTTAATTATTTTCGAGAAACATATAGAAGAATGCATGAAAGTGACCTGCTATCTGGATAAAATTTTGATTTTGATCTTCGATCTAGATAGAGAAACTTGAGATCTATGGTTCAAGGTGCAATGCAAAGGGCTCTCTTATTACATTCTAATTTTGGGTAAATAGAATCATGTATTTACATGCACAAAAAATTTGAGAATTTCACAGATATTTTTATCAAGATATTGCATTTTTCATCATAATAGCCGAACATTTCAATGAAAATGCAATAAAAAGTAGGAAAAGTGCATTATATCTCGAACCATAGATCTTAAGCTCCCCTATCTAAATCGAAGATTAAAATCAAAATTTTATCCAGATGGCAGATCACATTCATGCATTCTTTTGTATGTTTCTCGAAAATAATTAATTTTAAACGGATTTCATCGCATATAATATGGGAGAAAAAGATGTACCCTCGTCTCCTCTTTTGATTGGTGAAAATCGGAGAATTCTAACTGCTTCCGTTCTCGAGTTATTCAAAAAACAATGGAGCACATTCTATTTTGAAATGGATAATAGATCTATTAGCGAAGGACTGGTTTGTTAATAAACTTCAAAAGCAGGGGGAACGTAACCTAATTAAATTCCATAAACACGAGGCGTCATGCCTCACTCACTTCCCTAGTTACGCCCTGGCCTAACGAAAGAAAATAAAGGAGTATTGATCAATATTTGATGAAAAAAGATAAACTGACACTCATTATGTCTCTATCATATATTGCAGAAAAAAAGAATGATTATCGTGAGCTCGTGAAAATAAAGAAAAGAATTATCGATGGCGTGGTAGAATGAGAGAAAATAACAGCATTTTGTGCCGTTGAATATTATAGAATAACAAAAGACAATGTATTTGTTGACTGACAGATACATACACAATATACAAACATCTTTATCGTGAATATCTTATATATTAAAACGCCTGTTGATAAACGAAAGCTGGGATCACTCGATTCATCTTTTTCTTCTATTTATGTTTATTTATACTATTTTCTGTTCTATTGATGCTTATTGATGACTTTTTGGCATAAAATATTCAAATATATGAAATTGACGAATACATTTGTCAAATGCTATGTGAAAAAATGAGCGAATTTATCTGTCAATGCAAGATGATTAATTTCTCTTCAATAAACAACGGTTGCTGTAATGCGAATAAGTTTTAAAAAAATTTACTGCTCACTAGATTTTGCAACAGCTTTTCTCGGCCACATATGTAAATAAAATATTCAAGCAGTATTGTACTTAGCGTACATTAATAATGCCGAAATTGGCTGGTAAAACTTTGTAGAAACATATAATCAATTTGTTTCCAAACATTGGTTGAAAGGTTTTTCGAATAATCTTTAATTAAAAATATCATTATCTTGGTGACAGTATACAACGCAATGATTTAGAACTGTGTAATTGATTGAGTCTATCAATCAGATAGACTACCTGAAAATTACGTAGCACTGGATTCATACAATAAGGTGGTTATAAAATAATTATGATACGTAGTAAAAGCCATCTGTATTAATATACGGTTCAGCGTTGTCATAGTGACTTTTGATGTTCTGATCAGCAGCTGATGATCTTTGTCTTCTCATTCTGTTGATAAATAGTTTTAGGAAATTATTGATATGATATCGGTGATTAGAAGTCTCTCCCCTTTTTGTATCCATCTCTTTTTAAAAAGCCTTTAACTAGTTATGTGAAGAAAATATTAAAAAAATCGTTTTGAGACTTATCTTACCGCATCAAACTGAAGCTGGTCGAATTACTTTGTTTGTAATATTTCTGACTCGATGAGTTTGACTCTATTTATGTGTGACAAATCTGGAACCTGTCACCTATTACTACTTCAGATATTCACTATATCTCTTTAGTCGATCATATCCAAATAAGTATGACTACAAGCCTCTATAATTACTGAAACAAAAACTTAAGTATTTCTTCTTTGCAGGATTTTATTGATATGCCCTAGGTACATCATTAAATTTTTATATAAACTTAATAATGAGAAAGAGTTTGATTTATCATAATATGTTATTAGCTTTGCAATATCGATCAATCCATTTATTGTATAACAGTTCTAATTATCTATATACTTTAAGTCAAAAGAAGTTAGTTGTCTTTTCATGCATTTCAAGGATAAATTTTGATCGTTTCATTGAAATTCATCATCAATGTGCGTATAAGTTGAAATATCTTGCAATCTGATCACCCTCAAGATTGGTTCCCTTTTTTCTTTTATTTTAATCAAGTAGTATTTCTTCATTCATTCATTCATTATTGATCATACATATCTCATGTTTCAAAAAAGACGTTCTTTTCTTTTTAAAAATGTTCTGATTACATACAACTTGTATCGATTATCAAAGTCAATTATAAGACAACGACTAACTCATATATGTTCTTTCTTTTATTCCATTTCAATTCAATGCATCCTTTTTCTTTTCCATACCATATGTCTGCACATTTAATTATTAAATGATAAGAAATCTATCATATGTATTTTCTATTCTATTTCATTTATTCACAGACATTTAGTAAAATTATGTATATATCATTTTGTGTAAATTGATCATAAATATTAAGATTAATAAATTCAAAGCATTTATGATCTATAACATATAAAAGTCAAAATAATCTCTAACTGTTGTAGTAACTAGTTGCTATCACTACTATCAACAAGTTGATTGAAGAAGAAGAAGAAGAAGAAAAAAATGAAAAAAAGACGAGAAACAGAATGTTAGTCAGCAAGTGTTCTTATCGATTATGTGTATTTAGTACTTCTCTTGTCAAGTAGGCATATACATTTCTTTTTTTATTTTTTACTTGCACATTCTTTTATCTATCATTCATTATAGACTGTCATAAATTGATAGATAATTATTAAAATATATTTTAATATGTGATGGATGGAGAAGACATTGAAAAGCGTAATTTTTTCATTACATTAGGAACATTATCAGGTTTAGGTGTTATTATTGCTATTATAAAAACATGGAAATGGTTTTCTAGAAGTGGAAAAGGAATAATCGATTTACCCGTAAGACTTTACAAATAGTTTATATAAATAATTATTTTATTTTTTTCTTTCCATAGACAATGATTAAATTTTTATTCTATATATTTGGTATTATTAGTACTATTTTTTTACTTGTTATAGCTGGTTTTACACTTTCATGGCTTATTCGTTTTAAAGTATAATTTAATTATATTATTTATAAAAAAGAAAAAAACTAAATTGATAATTTTTAGAGAAATTATACATCTACAGTTGTAGCAAATTCAAGTACAATACAAAATTTATTTAGAATTTTTCTCATTATTTCATTTATATTTAAAACATTCGATATTATTCATTTAATTATACGACAAACAAGAATAGATATATTTTTTATGGATTGGGAAAGATCAAGAACAGGTTAGAAAAAAAACAATATATATATTTTAAATTATTTATAAAAAAAAGAAAATTTTTTATTTAGGTGATTCGAATAGTATATCAATTTGGCGAACATATTTTGTTGCAAATGAATTTAATGAAATACAAACTTTTCGTCGTATTAATGTACCATTACAATTATTTTTTGTTTTATTTTTTCTTAAAGTAAAAAAAATCTTTTTTTTCTATAAATATCATTTTAATATTATTTCTAGGTAATCAATTTTGAAAATATTACATGTACTGAAAGTAATATTCAATTAGGTATATCTGCAGATAATTGTACTGAATATAATAAAGGTTTTCGTATTGCAATTGGTTTTTCAACATTATTAGGCACTGGTAAATATTTATATAATTATATTTTTTTTATTCTCTTTCTCGTAGAGAAGAGTCTTGCAAACATAAATTGTTTGTTTGCATGTCCGCACAAGGTCAAAAAAAAACGTTCTATCAATATTTTCTATAAAACTTGACCAAAGGGTTATCGGAGTCGAAGGACCACTTTTTTTGCAAAAAGAAATTTTTTTTAGAAGGGTTGACCGAACGGTAATCAAGGACGAGAAATTCAAATTTGAAATCAGTTGCATAAAAATTTTTTCAAGATCAATTTTTTAAACAAACAATAAATTTTTAACAAAAAGCATTTGTTTTTTATGAAGTTTGGTCAACGGCCGTTTATGTCCAGGAACTTGAATTTGACTTCGATTTTTTAAAATTTTATAAATGAATAGCTTGACGGTAATTTAGAAACACGATTTCTACGAGAAAGAGCTGAGCGAGTCTTCAGACGAGCGTTACTTGTAATATTTTGTATTTTTATTTTAGCTCTTATTCAATATCTTGTTTATATTATTATTTATCAACGTATGATTGCCCATAAAATAGTTAATTTTATTGATTTATGTTCTGTATCAAATATAAGTGTATTTATTCTTGATCAATATTATCATGGTTATTATATTCATGGACGATCACCACATGGTATAACTGATGTAAATATGAAAGATATATTAATGAATTTTCATCGAGAAGAACATCATATGAGTGGTAAACGAGGTTTACAAGAACATTCCGATGAACAAACATTTATTATGAAAATTACTCCAAATTTTCGAAAACAATATGAATCATTATTTCGAAATTATTATGTAAGCAAAAATATCTAAAGGAATTTCATGTATTAATAAGATACATGACTAGAGAAAATATTTTCTTAGCATGAAAAAAAAAATGTATTTCATTTTAATCTCATTTATAATGAAATGACGAAATTGAAAATGTTCTTTTTTCTGTATATTAATCAATTAGCTTCAATTATTGACATATTTATTTGACGTTTATATCTCTGAATTTCGATTATCAAAAATAATTTTTAATTAGATATTATTATTATTTCTAAAGTTAATTGTTTAGGAATATACTGGACCAAGAAGAACACGAGAAGATGCTGAAAATTATACAGATGTGTTACTTCATTCTTATCAAAATTTAAATAGTTTTTTATGTAGATTTATTGATCATTCATTAGTTTCACATCAATATTTTATTCGTAATCGATTTCTTCTTGAAAAAGTTCTTAATTATGAATTTCATGTTCGAGCAACAACTAATCCAGCTGGACATATAAGTAATTCATTATATATTGGTAAGAAATAAATCAAAAAACATAATATATATATATATATTTCTTTTTTAATAGATAATGAAAAATCTTTTACAGAAATATTATTTTATGGTGAAGAAAGATCATTATTAATTTGGAATATGATTACATTTATTTTTATTGATTATCTTGCTACTAATTATGTATTAGCAGCTATAATTACCTATATACTTAATTCTGTAAGTATTATCTTTATTTTTTTTTTGTGATATGTATATATTAAAATATAATTTATTTTAATTATAGATTATTGTTGGTATACGAAATTCATTTGGTCGAAAGAATTTATCTAAAAAAACTTTAATTCCAAGAAATTTTTTAATTTAATATATATGAATGAATATTGTTATTAAAATACAGACTAAATGTATCAAATATAAATATAATCTCGTTTGAAGTGATATTACCCTAGTGAATATACTCACGATAAAGTTTCGAGTATATGAGTACTGCATATCCCTGGTCTTATAACAGTATGCCTTAGTTGAATATGTTGATCTTTTCTTTTTATATATTTAGTAGTATTTAGACCATTCAAGGCTTGGGTTTGTAGGTCTTCAGAGATTCTACTTCTTCGTGATGTTATAGTCTTAGAGTACTAGACCATTTTACATTCTCATGAATTTTCGAGTGTAATTTGAGTACTCATGCTTGCAAGTCGAACTTTCTTGATAAGTACATTCACTAGGGTATATAGGAATTGATTTTGTTCTTTATAATAATCTTAGATTTTGTTTTTAGAAGATAAAAAAAAAAATAAAATAGATTTTTATTTAATCAATTATATCATTTTGTTGACCAATAAATTTAACAGTTAAAAAAGCATTAATCACATGAATAAGTATTCTTAAATGTTGACATTGTATTTCAATATGAATAAGTTTTTCATCATCATCATTATCATCGAAAATAAAATTATGTTTAAATTGAAAATATATTATATCTCGTCCATTATCTGAACTTGATTTAAGTTGTTCAAATGTAAATGTCCATAAAATAATATTTGTTGCATTATTATACATTTCAAAACCTTTATTTATATCAATTATTAAACGACATATTTGTCCTTGATATATACAACCAAATGTACGATTTTGTATTGAATAAACTGATATATAAAGTGATCGTTGATAATTTAATATAAAATCATCATAATCATTTTTTCTTTCAAAATTTAAATAACGACATTTCATTGTTAAATCATTTGGTAATGTTAATGTAAAACAATATTTACGATCATCAATACAACATTTTAATGATACAATTTCAATAAAAATTTCAATTATTGAATATACACGTTTACAACATATAAAATCATATGAACATAATGGTGGAAATTTATTATCATCAAATATATATAAATCACTACCTTTAAAAACAATAAATACAGCTTTCCATTTTGGTAAATAATTTTCTTTTAAATTAATTATTCGTTCATGTATCCAATTTGCATATAATATTTGTTCACTTGATAATAATGTTTGATTAAGTTCAAATATAATACGTTTTGTTAAATTATGTATAACCATATTTATACGTGATATCCACATATTTTGTTGTATAGATGTATTTGTTATAATAATACCTGTATGAGAACCATTATGAGTATATAATTGAAAAGAATTAATACGGAATTTATCTGTACCATTTATATATTGACTTATATATGCATATATAAGAGAATACTCTTGAATATTAATATTCTATGAGAAAAAAAAAATTTATTTGAAATTGGTTTTGATTTAAATGAATTTAAAGAAAAATATTTTTAATATTCTTACTTTTTCTTGATCTGTTAATGATAAACGTTTTTGTTTATCATTACTATGATATTCCGATGGATAATCTACTGATAAACGATTTTGATTTTGTTTTATTTTACTTGAAAATATTTTTGGTATTGATGACCGAATATTTAATGATGTTAAATGTAAATATATAGCCATATCATTCATATATTTAATTGTTAAATTAACTTTATCACCGGATATATCACGTAATTTAGTAATAACTTCATCATGAGTTAAATTAGATATATTTTCATTATTAATATTTAAAATTGCATCACCAATATGTAATAAATGAGCATTGAAATCAAGAACACGAGATATAAGAATTGGAAAACCTATTACAAAAAAAAGGCTAAAATAATGATGAAAAAATGTTTAGTATAAATATTATTTACCAGTATCACTACCACCTTTAATGGAAAAACCAAATGAACGTGTAATTGGATGTCTATGAATTGTAACATTTCGTGGTATTATTGTTTGAATATATTTATTATTTAATGATGATATTTTAATTGTATTTATAGGTCGAATAATAAGTGATTCGGATGTTAATTGAAGTAAAACAAGATAAGGTTTCGAATGACCATCACTTAATGTTACGTGATCTTCAAAGAGTATTTCAATTGGATATAATTGTTGATGATCATACATTAGCATTTTAGTCTTTGAAGATAAAGCATATTTTATTATTTGCTGATGATATATTATACGTTTTATATATATATTAATGTACTATACCAACGATGAATAAGATAACAATATTAATATCTACATATATGTGTCATCAACATCAACGATTCTTCGAGTTATTATATCTGAAAAACCAAGAATTGCATCAATATACAGGGCTGTTGACATGATTGGTCTAACCTATCATCAAGATTAATAAAAGAAAAAAAAAAAAGAAGAACGAAGAAAGAGAAACGCATTTTTCTACTCAAGTATTTATGTCATGAACTATTTGTTTGTATATTATACAAACCGCAATAAACAAGATTATTAATATGTTCAATTAAAGCAGAATATAATATAGAGAAATTTTTTTCAACAAATCTATTTCAAAAAATAATACATTAGATAATTATTTTGAAATTTTTAAAAATAAATATATATAAATTTAAATACAATTCTAATGGTAATCCTTTACTAATCGAGAAAGAAAAAAAAAGCAAAAGAAATAACGACTATAATCATCAATACTTATCGATCTTGTTACATTACTGATCGACGATTGTGTAAGAGTACTTGAAATTCATGTATCGATACAAATCGTTCTTTTTTTTTCTGTTGAATATAACCTTCAAATTATAGTTAGATAAGATCTTTGTAAATATAAATGTAAAGGAAAAGACATTTGGAATGACTAACGATTACTTTTTGTCAGCTTCTTTTTCTTTTTCTTCGTTTTCTTTTTTCTTCTTCTCTTTTTCCTATTATCATCATTGTATTTAGTTAGATGATGTAAATGAAATTAGTTGTCAGATGTATGCTTGCATGATCTACTATGTATGTCGCCTTCAAGCAAGTTTAAACATCCGGCAGAACAAAAAAAAAAAAAATGAATATCCGATGTATGTTTATATTTATGAAGGTCAACTAAAAGGGTAATTTATATCATCTGTTATATGACATGTAAATGTGTTAATTTAAATATTTAGTAAAATATTTGTATTTCTTTTAAATAAGAATATTAAAAAAAAACACACAAACAAAAAAACTTTTTCAGCTTCTAAATAATTTTTTTTTCTTTGTTAATCTATCAATTTTTATAAATACATGCGACAAACATTTAAAAAAAAAAGAAAGTATTTTCACCGGTAAAGAAAACCGGTTTTGGTATAAAAATTTGTTTCTTTTTTTTTTTTATTAAAATTGTACAATATTTTTTGATTTATATTCATCCTCTTGTCCATTAGTATTAATATCATCATCGATCAAAATTGCTTTTCGTATGATTTTTTTTGATTGATGATTATCAGAATCATTTTTTAATAATTGAACTAATTGATAAAATGTTGGTCGTTTTTTCTCATCCCATTCCCAACATTTTAACATTATTTGATATATAAATAATGGACAACGTGATGGTTGTTCTAAACGTTTTCCAGGTTTTAATGAATAATATACATCACTACCACTCATATCCCCTAAAATAAAAACATAATTCAATCTATAATATAAAAAAATATCGAAAATTAACCATAAGGTGTTGCTCCGTATGAAAACATTTCCCATAAAGTTACACCAAATGACCAAACATCAGATTTTGAAGTAAATTTTCCAATACTAATCGCTTCTGGTGCATACCTATAAAATCAAAATATTCATCTAAACAAAAAAAATACAAATCTAAATATCATATCATACCATTTAACTGGAATTTTACTATCAGATTTTTGCACATAAATATCTGTATCAATACATCTTGATAAACCAAAATCACTAAAATAAATAATATAATATAATAAAAATTTTGTTTTTTGTTTTGTTTTATTATACCTAATTTTAACTTGATCTGTTGATTTTAAAAGTATATTTCTTGCTGCTAAATCTCTATGAATAATCCCTTTATATTCCATATATTCCATTCCATCAGCTATTTGTGATGCCCATAATTTTAATCGATATTCACTTATTGTAAGTTTATGTTTACATAAATAATCAAGCATTGAACCAAATAAAAGTAATTCAATAATCATCATCATATCATTATTATTATTTGATTCTACAATACCATATAATTTACATATACAATGATGATTTAATTTAGACATATGTTCAGCTTCACGAAGAAAATCTTGTTTAGCTGAATATGAATAATCTTTTAAAACTTTTATAGCTACTGGTATATCTTGAGAATTTTCTTTATAAAAACCTTCATAAACTTCACCAAATTCACCTTCACCTAAAATATTTATAAATAACTTTTTTATTGTGCTTTTTTTTTTATACCTAATTTTGCTGTTTGATAAATTTGATCTGGTGAAATAAGATTTAATTTTAATGTTGTACGTTTTTCTATTGTTTCTATTGACATTATTAATCGTTTTGATTTTGTTTCATTATGAATATCAAATGTATCTGGTTTTATTTTTCCAGCAATTGTTTTACGTCGATTAGTAATTGGAATTTGTTGTATTGAAGATTTTTCTTCCATAGTTAATGATCTTGTTTGTTTTGATGGACTATTACTTGATAATGATGCACTAGATGATGAAGTTGATAATGGACTATCTTGTGTTGATGATGCACGAGAACGTGATGATGATGAATTAAGTGAAGTTATTGAACTACTTAAAGAAGAGGAAATTTTTGTACGATGATTTGTAGATAATGGTGGAATTTTTTTATTAATAGTTTTTATTTCATCAGCACTTAATTGACGATTAAGATTATGTTTTATAGAAGACATTGGAATGTCTATAAACAGAGATATAATAAAATCTATATGTATCTTCTATTACTCATTTTAAATATTAAACGAAAGAATTTTATTATACAATCATAAACTATCGAATGCATTCCAAGGTATGATCATTTTATAATATTTTTTCTCTGAATATCATTTCTTAATTTATATATTATTTTACCTTTAGTCTTATTATAAGTTATAAATGGTTGAACACGACTTTGAACTTTTTGTCTTGATTGATTAATTGAACATGTTAATGTTGTTGGTAAACCATCAGGTATTCGACAATAATGATCAATTAAATGTTCAATAGAATCAAAATATGGTCCATCATCAATATAAAAAGTTGTATCATTAAGACAAATAATTTCAAAATTAAAAATTTCATTATCATTATAAAGTGTTAAAGCATAATTTTTAAAATTATTTGTACTATAACGAACAATAAACATTCCATTAATAGGTTTATTTTGAATAGAATCAATTAATTCTTTTGCATCAATACGATCAAATTTATATTGATCATGTAACCAATCCATACGTAATGATTTTGCTGGTGGAGTTTTATATCGTCGTAAAATAACAATTGATTCATCAGATTTAGCTTCTTCAGCTAAATCAAGAGGTGTTTTACCTTGATCAGTACGTGGACGAAGTGGTGCACCACAATCAAGTAAAATTTGAACACATGCTGATGAATTATAAAAAGCTGCTACATGTAATGGTACCCAATTATTTGTATAATTACGTTCTTCATAATCAGCTAAACCTTCTTGAATTAAAATAAGTAATGTTGATGGACGATTACCAGCTACTGCCTAAAATAATAAGAATCTATTTTATTTTCGAAAATTATTTTATTTACTCTATGTATTGCTGTTTCACCATGAGTATCTCGAGCAAAAATATGACTTCCATTTTGAATTAATAAACGTACAATATCATCATGACCAAAATAACATGCTTCATGAAGTGCTGTTGAACCATATGAATCTTTTGCATTAATATCCGGTTGATAAGGTGAATATTCAAATGAAAGAATTTTTTTAACAATATCAATATTTCCTTGTTTACATGCTCGATGTAATGTATTAGTCATTCCTAAACATCGAACAGTACATGGAGGTATTTGTCCTTCAATAAATTCATTAGATAAAATACATATAAGACCATCCGAACGTTCTTGATAATAATGTACTAAATTTTCTATTCCAGCTATTTGTGGACCAGAATCTATTATAAATATAAATAAAATAAAAACTTAATAATTAAAAAATAATTTATATTTACCAATAGAAAAATAAATATCATAAATAAGTTGAATTCTATAATGATAACATTTATTATTATATATAAGTGATAAACTAAAATCATGTGATGATGTTGTACAATCACGTAATAAAAATAATCCATTCATTTTTGTATGAGAATATTTTATTTTTAATAATTGTTCAGCTTTATCTCGATTTATATTTGAATGATAATAACGCATAGAATATGATTGATTTAATAATTGTTCATGATCTTGTTTAAGTAAATAAGTAAGAGGATGAATTTTAATAAGATTTGTTATTGATTGTTCTTGAAAATTTCCAATATTATTTAATATTGAATTCATAATTAACTTTTTTTTATTTATTAATTAAATAAAAATCATCTAAAATAAAATTATTTTATTTGAATAGAAAATAATAAAAATATAATTGAATATATATTATTATAAACAAAAACAGACCTTTTGTAAAAATATTATTTAATTGTTAATGAATGATTGATAATGACGAAATAAAAATGAAAATATCTCATCAAATGTTATTATCAAATAGTAAATTTTTATTTATCAAATAAAACATTTTTTTTTTTGTCAGTTTATGAGTTTGGTTTCGTATCTTTTTCTTTTCTTTTCTTTTTTTTTTATGATGTTTTATCTTAAAGAATATTTATATTCTTCTGTTTATTAACAATAATGATAAGAAGGTTTGATTGTTCAATATCTTTAAAACAAAAAAAAAGAAATTATCAAGCTATATTTAACTCACACTATCATCTATCTATTTTACCATTAGTATATTAATAAGGAATGAATTTACTTTGTACAATCGTATATATTATGTACAAAATCTGCTTAAATTACATAACAAAGAATATATCTATCCATCATCATTTAGTCTTGCTCATGTCATTCAAAGCTAACAAAAGAAGGACATTGGGTGTTGTCATTTTTATCTTCTTCCCCCTTCAAATAGTAGCAGATAATGAAATAGAATCTTGATATATCATAAACGACTGTAATAGAATAATCAATTGTAATGAAACTACTATTAAATATAAAACAAAAGATACCTTTTCGTTTTTATATTCTATACTTCATATCTTACATTAGATAGTTTTTTTGTCTATTATTATCAATATTATGAAAATAAAAGAAAAATATTCATGTTAAATATAAATTTCTAGTCATAATATCTACAACTTACTTTAAATAATTGAGAAGAAAAAGTGACTTCATATATATATATGTATTTTTTTTTGTATGTTTTTGTTAACAACGACAACAATAACAATGAGTACCTATATGTTATTTTAAACAACACTTAAATATTACATATATATGATTGACATCAATGAGACAAAATTTTCTTATGTATAAATCAGAGATACAAGCAAATATATTTTCAATTAAATAAAGTATAAAAGGTTTGTAGACCCTTGCAAATTCATAATACTATCGTGTTCATTTTTATTAAGGAAGAAGATGTTTCAATTGATTAAGTACTTTCATGCTACTATTTTATCATTAGAAGGACTTGATATAACGAAGAAATCTTTGATAGAAAATGGATATATGGCTCATTAGTTCGTTTCAACTAGTTTCTAAAAAAAAATGTTAACAAACAACAGAATTAACTTGTACGTTTTCTTCTCATCTCTTCCTTAAATATTTTTATAATTAAAATACATAATCTAGTATGCAATAACTAAAGCAGAATAACTTTCACTCTGTAATTAAGATTAAAAAGATATTATAAGAGTTGCTGTTAACATCGAAATATATGTGTGCTTCTGTAAATGTTATTTTTTTTTTTTAAATAAACTTATTTCAAAATATTCAAGTATATATTTACTATATAAAATAAACTAACATTCATTTCGTTTATATCAACATATGATTATGAAAAAAGAAATAAATTTTATGTTAGTTACTATTATTTTAATCATTCAAATATAGTTTCATTAACAAAAAAAATTGATTTTATCTCATTATACATTGATATAGAAAAATGTTTGATCTATTTGTGAAATATTGTATGATTAATGAAAATGTTCATTTTTCATTTGCTTGTTACTTTCATGATATTATTGTTCATGTATATATATATATATATA
>JAJEKB010020217.1:231892-248258 GCA_022393335.1 Macrotrachela quadricornifera
TTTTTTTTTTTTTTTTTCTCTCTGTTATTTTATAAATGAGAATGCATTATTCTAAAACTAATGTCGACAATGATGACGAAGAAAATGTCGTCCAATTTATTTCCGTTTCTTATTGGAAAGCATGAATGCGTAGTATACATCTATTAGAAGTAAAAAATTGAAGTGAACACTTATTATTGTCTACCTGTAGGCAGTCAAAGAAAGAGGAAAAAAAAGAAAAACGTTAAATAGAAAAAGACAAACACATTCTAATAAACACTTGATATATTTTTAGTCACACAATTAATCATATAATTCAAAAAGAGTGACTATACTTAAGAAAATCAAAAGTCAAAATTTGTACTAATTAATTTTCTTTATTTTTTTTTAGTAATGAGTATAAGAACTGATTTAAGTGACAGACGTTCAATTATCCTAACCAAAACAACACATACAGAAATTGATCAAAAACCAATAACAACAGGAGAATTAAATGACCCATTTCAAGTACAAAAAAAAAATATTCGTACTGCTGCACTTATTGTTTGTACATTTACATATTTAATTATTGGAGCATGCGTATTTGATGCGCTTGAAGATGCACCATCAATAGATCGGTAATGTTTTTTTTTTTTTATATTTCCTATTAAGTACAAAATATTGATTGACATTTATAGAAAACGACATTTAGAACGGAAATTTGCTAAATTTAAACTTGATCATAATATGACAAATGAAACATTTCGTCAATTATCAGATTTAATTATGAATAAAACAATTGTTCGTTATAAATGGCAATTTTATGATAGTTTTTATTTTTCAACAGTTGTTTTAGCATTAATTGGCTATGGTCATCGAGTATTAATAACAACACGTGCAAAAATTTTTTGTATTTTTTATGCTATGTTAGGTATACCAATGTGGTTAATAACATTTCAATCAGCAGGTGAAAGACTTAATTCATTATTAAGTTATATATTATCAAAAATAAAACAATCATTACATATGAAACAAACAAAAACAACTGATGGAGAATTACTTATTATGGAATCATTATTATCAATTGTTATACTTTTAATAGGTGCATGTGTTTTTTCAAAATATCAAAGTTGGTCTTTTTTTAATTCATTTTATTATGGTTTTATAACATTAACAACAATTGGTTTTGGTGATTATGTTGTTTCTGTAAGTTTTTTTAGTTTATTATCATTTTTTATTTTTATTTTTTTGTAATAGCCAATTCGTCCTGGTTATGTTGGATATTATTTTTTCTCTATGGGATTTATATTTCTTGGTTTAACTATAGTTGCATCATTAATGAATTTACTTGTTATACGTATTGTTGCATTTTATTCTCAAGAACGTTTACTTGAACAACTTCGAGAAGAAGAAGCAGCTAGTCAAGCTGTACTTCTTAAAGGTGATGTTATTTGTTCAACAAATATAAATAAACAACGATCAATAACACCACCATTAATACCAGAAAATATAATACAACAACAACAACAACAAAGATTAATACATACAAGTCAAACATCTGTATGTTCTTGTACTTGTATGGAAACATTTAATGAATGGAGACAAATAAGAAAAAAACGTGCCAGATGGAAAAAACAACAATATGAAGAGAAAAATATTTCAAATGAATCAGTTAAAGTTATTTTTTCTATTAGACGAAGTTCAGTCTGATTAATATAAATCGATAGTATTGTCAAATTTGTATTTTGTAAATAATTTCAAAATAAATTCCCACTTAGATACGTTTAGTTTATGGGATTCAAAAATAATTATTTCTATTTCTTAATAATAATAAAAAGTATATATCAATTTTGACTACATCATAAATTCATAATGTTTATCATCAAATATATTTTCACACGCAAGTTTAACATATATTTAATTAAATAATATATAATAATCAAAAAAAAAAAAAGAAGAAATAATTTTCATATAGAATATAACAAATAACATTGTCTCCTTTGTCAATCAAAATTATTAATCATCTTTTGACATACTTGCATGTTTTAATATCCTAACAAATTGTTTGTATAATTTTAGTAACATCATTAGAATTCAAATATTATGGTAACACATTGAATATATATATAGTTTTGGAAATCAAATATCTGAAGTTTTATGAAATAATATTACTATATTTAGTTGAATAATGATAGTAACATGTGTAATTAAATACTATGTCTGGTTTTATTTTAAATATAATTTTAATGAAAATATATTTATAATTTAGCCAATAATGGAGAAAATCTTTATAAGTATATATATATAGAGTAAAAGAAAGACTAATGATAAAAGGAAACTAACTAGAACATTAGCAGTAACTTAATGTTGTCTGTCAATGCTAATACTTAACTAACATTAATTTAGTAATAAATCAAAAAACACAAGAATACTTATGATAACATATTATAAGCAAAATGTTTTTTAGAAATATTGTTTTTTGATAGAAAAATTTTCTTCTCTTTACTTAAGTTTTATCTCAATACATTGTTTAACAAATAAAAGAATAATATGAAATATCCAGTAATTATCTCTAAGACTGGCATAATTATAATAAAAAACTGATCTAACATTCAAAAATATGCAGAATGAAATGTATTCTTTGTAAAATATTACTATAATTTACTAAAATACAGTTTATTTTTAGTTGCCTGTCCGCCTTTTTTTTCTTCCATTTTGTTCTGATAAAAATATTAGATTCTAAAAGAAGTTATTTATAGAAGAACATGTTAGAGATGATGAATGTAATTAATAAACAGAGATAAAACAGAGGACATATAACAAAATATACTCATTAAAATGAATAGTTATTTCTTGATACATTTAAATCTATAGTTTCAATTATGAAAAATAAAGCAAAAAAAGTTTGAATAAATCAGTTAAAGTTAAAAACAAAATTTTTTTTCGTTCTGTTATACGATCAAGTGGTTCATACAATAAATGTCTAGGATTAATTATTTACAAATCTTTATAAGTATTAAAACAAAAAAGAAATGATATTGTTAGTCGAATTTTAATGATTCAAAAAATAAATGTATTTATTACTTTTTTGTTTATTCAGTAGATGTTATTCTTCATATAAATGTGTTTTCGCTTTTGTTATATTCGTTAATCGTAGTATAAATGTCATGTAAACACAATATCTGATTTATTTTAATTTTATATTATTTGAAATAAAAATTCGTCAATATTGATATGTAATTGTATGAATATTTATTTTAATAATAGATAAGAATTATTTACGATTAATAGAAAAAAAAAAGACATATTCGATTTATTATTTTTATATAAGTATCTTGTAATATTCAATCAAATTACACAAGTATTGACATCTGTTATGAGATTTTTTATTTTATGAAAAATTTATTTCCTAATAAAAAAATAAATCAGTAATTTGAAATGATGAAAATATCTTTTTTTTTCTAGTACAGGGTTATATACAACCGAATTTGTAAATCATACTTTTTTTTATAACAAAGACAATAAAAGTTTATTGCTATGAAAACCTTGAAAACAAACATTTTCCTGTTACATACTCTTATATTTTATTTCCTTTATTCTATATTTAATTGACTTGAATAAAACATGATATTGATAATAACCGACAAAACAAGTTTTTATATAAAAATATTTTTAATAGAGAACTAAAAATAATTTCAATTAGTACTTCATGAATTTACATATGAAAATAAACATATCTATTCTACTCTAAGTAGTACTACCATCTTATATAACTTTCAATCCATCACTCATATCCGGAAATACCGTCATCAAACTATAATAATTCATTTAATGTAAAAAGATTGAGATATTTTCATAAGTAGATCAGTTAGTATCAGTATCTATTATATTATATATTTGAAGTGTTATTTATATTTTTAGAAAATAGTATTGATATAATTGTATCTATGAATATTCCATTTGTTTTTTGTATAAATATAACATACTGTCAAACAGAACTTTATGATAAAGCATATGCTTATTATCAAGTAACTATTCTGTTTAGATAAGACAAAGGATTTTACTCTATTAGCAAACATGAGAGATAATTTGTATTCTATATCAATTTTTAAATATAATAAACTTCATTTTGTTTTTAAAAAATCTTATAAAAGATTATATACTACATCATAAAATACACTTAAGTTCATTTTATTTACAATGTATATCTTTTTCAGTATGTTCTAAAAAATGACAATATTATATTTATTCATTTCTTTGTTTTCGTATCATTTTAATCACAAGACTTTCCGACCAAGGAAATATTCATCAACTTCTGTTCGTATTACACTGATGTAAAAACTAAATTTTGTTACCATGATTAAATTAAATTCATTGTAGAATATAAAATGTAATAATATTGATATTTTATTTTTCTATTTAAATGAATAAATAAATCATAGTAATAACTCAACTATTAGTCAAATATGTTTATATAACTTATACAAAGGTTTGAAAAAATGTAAATAATCTAGAAAATGAATATTACAAAAATCCCATCTTATATATATATATATATGATATATGACCTAATGAGACAATGACATTATGATAGGAAATAAGGAATGACATTTATAACCTTGGATGTCAATGAACATTATTCATCAAGAATAACACTAGTAAATAGATAAGACTTCTTTTTTTTTTATATAACCAATTAATAAAAAAAAACTCCCCTTTTATAAGAATATATTAATACATAAGTATAAATAATCTCTTTAAAACACATCTATTTATTTTAACAATCATGATAAAATGATACAAAAATTTCAGACAAAAAAAAAAAAAAAAAAAAAAAAACTTCCTATTATTAATCATATTAAATATAATACGGTGCTTGTGCATATTCATTATAAAACATTGTATTTTGACAAACACAAATAGCAAGAAAAATACCAATTAACTAAAATATTATAAAATTAAAATTAATTAAAAAAAAAAGAAACAATTTTTATTTCTTACTGATAAAACACATAAACCAAGTTCAAATAAAAGAAAAAATTTTCCCCAAAAAAATATTATACGTTTTAATAAAGAAAAACATCCTGGTGTACCAGTTAAACCAACTTGATGAACAGTACAATATGATTCCGATGTCATAGAACAACAAGATAATGGTAAATGAGATTCACTATAATCATAAGCTGAATCAATTCCACAACAATGATACTAGAAAATAAATAAAGTATTAGTTATTATAACCTTGAGAAAAAAATTTTTTTTTGTTTTTTTGATTGACTCTTTTCTTTATATTTCTATGATGAATGCTCAAGGTTTTCTATATAGAAACGAAAGACAAAAGAAGGTTGCATCATGACTATCATTAAATGTTCTGCCTTGTCGATATTGTTATGAAAAGAAGGAGAAGATAAATGGAATTTTGTTTCTGTTAATATTCTAGACAACAATAATAAAACTTATATTGATTTTAATTGCACTTCGATTATATAAACATTGTTATCTTAACATCATGAACTTTAAAATAAAAGTATATCAATTATTTACATCATTAATTTTTACCTTATTTTGAATATAATCTATTGCTTTTTCATATGAAGTTGGATACATATGATTATATGTTTTCATTTGTGATACAAAACGTTGTTTGACAAGTGTTTGTCCTTGTTCTCGATACATTGCAATTAATATAAATAAAGCTAATTCAACAAGAAGTATACATGTTACCAAAACAATATACTAGAATATATTCATTTTCTTTTATTTTATTTTAAAATAATATAATAACTTACAAGTATAAGACAAGTATGTGATTCACGTTTTGCACCACAATATCCAAATAATCCAATAAGAAAAATAATAATACCAAATATTATAAGAATACAAGCTAATATTTCAATTGATGATAATGGTAAATTTTTTAAATTAAATAAATGAATTATTTGTTGAACTTCCGTACGTGTTAATAAATAAATACCAAGAACAATTAATGCAATACCACTTAACTAAATCATATAGAAAATATTTTTTCTTTAATTTAATAATTCATTTTTTATAACATACCCAAAAAAAGAGGCTTAAAGCCAATAAAAAATATTTAGCACAAGGATAACAAGTAGTAATACCCATAATTACCTTATTATCATCACTATTAGTTTAATTTTTATACTATAGAGATAAACAAAAAAAAAAGAGTTTAGTATATTTCGTTATTGTCAGATGAATTTGAATTCTATTATAGAACTATGCTTGTGGTTATTGATAGAATGAATGAATATTTACGAGAGAAAAAGAGAAGAGTAATTTGAGTAGTGACATTAATAGAGAACGAATGAAACAAAGAAGACGAAGAAGAAGAAAAAAAACCACAAGAAAAGAACGAGAAAGAAAAGAAGAATAAATCAATATTGCTTGTTACTATTACTGATGAACAACAGAACACTACAATGTATCTTTCTTATTTATGAGATAATAGTTAATGTGATAAGAACTATATATATATACAATAACAAAATATACATTTTCTTCTCTAGACAAAAGAAAATGAAATGGTGCATATACTAATGTGTTATATATTTATATGAAACCTTTAGAATTTATAAACGTTGATACAAGACATAAAAAATTTTGTTCCAATGATAATTATCGTTTATAAAAGGTTTTATCGATTTGTTTATTTATAAAAAAAAAGAAAAGACAATTTGAATATTAAAATATAAATCTTCTAGTGCATTTGAATGAATGATGTCATAAAAAAAAAAGAAGCCGATATATATATATATATATTCAAATTCATGTTAGAACTCTCGAATATCATTCATCGGTTAGATTTATTGTATTAATCTATTTGAGTATTTAATTTATGCATTGGTTTCAAATGATAAAATGAAAAGAGAACAAAATAATTGTTATGTCATATCAATTGTATATTATCTCAACCATTTATTTTCATCTTATATTACTCAATATTGTTATCATAATCTTTTAAATGAAGAAAATTAAATTCCAATTGAAAGCTTTTCTTTTAAATTAATATTCCTAAGCATTTATATATATACAATTACCTTGATTCATATATACATAATAATATAGTCTATAATCGAGATGTCTAATGATTACCTTTATGATTGATGATGCAAAGAAAAATATTTGATGTTTTTTAGTTTATTGAATATGTATAGTTATATACACAATCAAGGATAAAACATGAATGCACCTATTTAATCCTTTCTTGCCTTTGACTAAACTTGACGGTTTGGAAGGGTAATTCATTTAATAACATCAACCTTGTTCCCTTTAGTTTATACGGGAAAGATTTTAACCAAATCTAATAAACACCCTTTTCTTATGAATTATAATATGTGCCATAACATTATGTTAAATGTCTTATAGTTCAAGAGAACGAAATTTTTGTAAAATAGTCCCTATAGGGACCAAAAGGCAAGAAAGGATTAATGCTATTTTTGTAACACTTACGACTAGATATAAGAAATATAATTTCAATTTCGTGCAAGAAAAGTTAGTGATTTTTTTATATTTCGAAATGATTCGTTCAACTACCTGTGCAAAGTACCACAAAAATAACAAAATATGCGTGGAATCAAAATCATACAATAGAAAATAAATAAAATTTTTTAAACAATATATAAATAATATATAAGACATTCTTGATAAGTATTCTGATATAATAAGTTTATGTTGACCAGACGAGATCAATTTTGTTTGATGAATGCATTAGTTTTTTTTATGTAGATAAGTATATTATCTGATACAAATGGATTATTCAATAGTCATAAACATTAAATCCCCGACATCTATTTCGTAATAATATAAATTTCATGATAAAAAACTGTTCTTTGTTATTCTATATTTAATAATAATTAATTGAAATGATAGAAAATATTTCAAAAGTTATGATTATCTTAGAAATACATAGGATTCTATTAGAGATTAAGTTTAATCTAAATGGCATATTTCTTTTTTCTATTTTCAAAAGAAGTCTAGTAAGTTTTTAATCCTAAAGATCAAGTTCAATATTACTGGTACAAAAGTAGCATTATTAATTACAATAGAAAGATTAAGCTTTTTTTTTCTCCGTATGAACCCAAAGGTCTATTATTATTATGATTTTCTGATTATTTCAATCTTTAGTCATATCCTTGAAAAGACGAGAAAATTTATAAAATGATCTAATATATTTCTTTCAATAATTAGTAAAAATCATGAAGAAAGAAAACGTTATTTTAATTATCAAATTGTAATATTTCGTAATCTTTTTTTCAAATATTTCTATACGGTACAAACAGTTTCTTAATCATATGCACCATTTATTTCTAAATATTAAATAAATTACTATATAAATAAAGTAATTAGCTAATAGTACATGTATATCTACAGAAAAAAAAACCGCATGACTATTTTTTTATTTCTAAAAATATTAACATTGACGTCATTGGGAATTCTATTAAGAAAGTTAACTAAACTTTTAATGATACTTGGATATATATGATATTTAAAAAAAAATTATTATTTTTTTGTACATTAAACTTTATTAATTGTAAACGAAATGATAAAATATTATAATTATTCAATTTTTAAGAAGTAATAATAAATTTGTTCTAAAAAATTCTATCAAATAAATATTTGTAAAGCAATAATATAAGTACTCTCATCCTTATAAGGTCATAAAGTCAAATATTTATCAAGAAAAATCTAATTTTTGTAATGTACCAAGAAGTATGACCTTTACTATCCTTCATGAATAATAATTTATTAATTTTCCTCTTTCAGATTATGCTTGATCTATAGTAGAGTTATATATATTTGTAAAGATGATCATAACTTTTGAAATATCTTGTGATATGATACATCACTATTAGAAATTATTAAAAAAATCAAGTAAGAATATGATATAGTTATCAATATAAAAAAGAAAGAAAGTCGATTATTGAAATTTGACTAAATGGTAGAAGAATATCTGTAGTTTCATCTTTAATATTATCTAATTAAATAGATTTTTTAATAATAAAAATTAATCATCGATTCTTCTAGCATGTTTTAAGGCAATTAAAATTATTAATTGTAAAAATAAACCCAGAAAAAGTTTCCTATTTACAAAAAAAATAAAATAACTGTTTTTTGTTTTTTTTTCTTCTAATTATTTGAAATATATTATTGAACTGACGTCATGAGATTTTAGAATCAAATTCTATGATTGTTCTTGTTATTAAATGTCTAGAAGATAAAATAGTAAGAGCGGAAATTGTCATCTAGGCTTTTCTTTTTTGGCGCTCTCTCTCTCTCTGTCTCTTTTATTTTTCTATCAAAATAAATCTCTGAATATGATCGATGAGAGTATAAAAATGCATATTCTCTTGAATATTTTTGTAAATTTATTATTCATATCTTTTATATGATTATTAAGAAGAGTGTTGACGAAAAAAATTCTTTTATAAGAACAGTTTTTCTCTTTTTTTTTCTTTACATATAAATGCACACAATTCTCGAAGGGAATATAGAATAAATGACGTAGGTTGATGCCTCATACTGAGTTTATATATATACATATAAATGTTAATATCTTAACTTTATTTTTTGATTGACAAATTTTACGAAAGAATTTCTTTCTTTTTTTTTATACGTGAAAGAAAAATATCCTAATTTCTTTTCTCATTTTTTTTTTTGTTATATTATCTATTAATTAACTATCTTTGACAGTATTAGAAAAGACATAAAAGAAGAGATTATTGAATCGAAGAATATTCTATGTCATGTTAATAAGTTTCAAGACTTTCTTTTTTTGTTTTGTGTCTGGATTCTGTCATATACAGGACATACAATACCAACAACGCACTTTCAACATTTTATAAAAAAAAACGTCTAACAAGTACAGTATTCTTTATTAGTTAGAAATATAATATAAAATTCTATCGTTTACAGTAAGATATATATTTTTTATTTTAGCATTTTAAATTTATCTATCTTAATTAATTAAATATATATATTTCATAATGGTGTCAATGTTTACCTTCAGTTTTGTTGGTTTCTTATTATTCTTTATGATTGTTGTTCAAACAAAACCATTTGTTGAATCATCAAATATTCTTAATGACAATAAAATATCCAAAACTAATCAACAACTTTATGATATTTATAAAATAATGCGTACTGATCCACGTTTTGCTACTGTATCCAATAAAGATCTTGTCTTATATATTTATAAAAATTTTTCTCCTGGAAATAATTATGATATTGATTTAATTAAACAAAAATTTTCAAAACAACAACAACAACAACAATAAAAAGGAAATTAAATATTAACTTTATGATTATTTATATACATTTTGATTTAAACAAATACTTAATATATAATAAAAACAATATTTCAATATTTTTTGATGAAATATTTTCTTACAAATAAAAAAAAACAAAGAAAGGAAATGACAAACTGACGCGAGCATATTTGTCTTAGAAAAAAATAAAATTTAATTAAATATATATTAATATACTTGTCATACATGAGATTATTTTATTAGATAAAATTGAATTTGATTTGAAAGATTGTTAATTGAATATTACTTGTCTATATACTATTTATCTATTTTGAATATATTATATCCAAGGAAGAAAAATTTAATTCGATGTTTAATTATTTTTTTCGATCTATACACTCCTTATTTTTTAATTAAATAGAATAAGAGAAGAAAAAAAACCTGTTTGTTATCGTCTTTCTAGTCTCTAATGAATAGAATAACTGCATGGATGGTAATAAAAAGAAATGAACTAAATAATTTGTTTCTACACAAAATATTGCCTATAGAAACTAACAAGACATAAAGTAGATGAATTGAATTTAGACAGTTTCAAGAATACTAGAAAAAAATTTTAGTATATACTTATGATAATCTAACAGTTCTAATAATATTAAATATTCAAGATAGTTGTCATGGGTATTTATACAAAGTTTAATTCTTTCGAACAACTATTTAATCATATTGGAAACTATATGTTCAAATCATAGTTTATTTATTTAATTAGTCAAATTACGTTCAATATAATGGATATGACATTATATTGATGCCTTTTTCTATTAAATAATTAATAATATTGCATGAATATGAAATTAACGATGATCATCAAGCAGTTTTCTACTTTTTTTTCCTATATTTCTTTAATAGAAGGTTGTAGACAAATTTTGATGTAACAGTTCTAATCTGTTTCAAAATTATTCTGGAGAACAAGAGTCGTTAGCATTGATTAGATATGAGCTATTAGAACGTATTGGTACAATCTAAAGAAGTATTCTAGTTCTTAGTTGAATCGCATATGATGTACTGGACATAATAAAATTCTAAACATAACGCTTTGCCTTTATTTGAAAAAAAAGTGAATGCTCAATTTCAAATATTTTCATTACGAAAAATCTGATTTTTCTCATCGTTTTTTTGCATAGTAAGTTCCAGTAATGATGTTTAGTGGCACTAATTAAGGCAAATTAAGCAGAATGATTTCTTGCATTGTATACATTCTGTTAAGACTTGTGCGCATTTTTCTCTTATATAAGAAGCATTATACAATTTGCTTATCTTATGATAACATTCATAACATCTTTTCCTACTTACAATTCCATTTTCTTTCCTTGGAATTTCTGTTAATTAATGAGCTTTATTGGTATTTTTATCAGTAGAAGTTTCATTCGTTCATAGTCGAGCTAGATAGCATAAAAAGACATTGAAAATATGTTCAAAACTTATATTTGTGGTATAGAAATGTAATACACATAAAAAATAATGTATTTTAAAATTAAGAAGAAAATAAAAAGTGAACGTAGAATAAGAACTAGTTTTTTCTCATGAAGACAGTTAACGTGATAAGTATGAATTAAGTACGTTCTGTTTTGTAAAATAATATCAATTCATGATTTTTTTGCAACATAACTTTTTCTGACAAAAGTATTTTACAGAGAGATTAAAAATTACAGAAATTTACACATATGTTTTTTGAGAAAATTAATAGAATGAATTTGATTAAGATTGTTGACGATTTCTGTTGTAATTGTTTGATCTTGAATAGGTTAATACATTACAGTCAATATACTCATACGTGATGCCTAAAATGATACCATCTGGACCAAAAAAATGATTGACAGCAATTGGTACCTTGCATTCTGTAGGTAAGTTATCAGATGAAGAAGTGTTCGATTTAAACGTAGACTTCAATGACATTATTTTGTAGTTTCTAAATTTAAAAAAAGAAAAACAAAAATAAATTTCATTTCAAAATAGGTAGCGTCAGTCTTAACAATGACTTTACTTGAACTGAATGGTAGAAATAAATACCTGTTTTTTCTTTTCAAGAATAAAAAATTGTTTGTATTCTTTTCTTCGTCTGTTGTAGACGAAATTTAAAATTTCGTATATTTATATCAGAAATCAATACTAATCATGCAAGTAGGAAGTGACGTTGTACATCATATTGCGAAATCTAACAATAAGGTAAAAAAACATGTGTGTTATGACACTTTCTGTTCTATTTTCGTTCGTATTTTTTTGTCACAATGTAAACAGAAATAAATGAAGGGTAAATAAAAAAGGAATTCTTCACTATAGATTATATCGTTCATTTTATATTAACTATATCTCTCTTATTAGTATTTGTAATTACAAGACTGAACGTAAGTATTTTCATATGAGATCTTGTTAGTCTGTCATCAATAAGATCCTTTATTACTACTTTCTATTTATAATCACGAGTAACTATGACTAAAATAAAGAAAAATTCCTAAAGGATTCCTCCTTCTTTCTTTTTATTTCTGATTTCTAAAACTTAAATATGGTTTAACCAATTAGATTGATATTTTTACCGCAGATAGAACACTCAGTATAACGAGGTATGTATTCAAAATAAAATTTCATCATTCATTCTGAAAAATTCTGATTATTATTCCATCAATCTTTTTCTTTATGAAACATATATAAAGATTCTAAGCCAGAAATCGGATCTTAACTAACAGAAAGCTCTAAATCTTTTTAGAAAATTCAAAAACAGAAATGATCAATTTCATCTTGGAATGATGTTTCAAAGTATTTATAGTAAAAATATTCGTTCGATCTGATAAGGTTTGACGTTTTGCATGAAAAATTAGTTTTGAGAAAATTTCAAAACACATCGTAATCGAACTTTCAATAGTAGATTGCTTAATGTAACAATGTGCAAAAGACTCTTTGCTTGTGTATGAAATAGTCAAATTTTAATAAATATTTGAACAGTAAAGTTTAATTTTTCGATTAAAAAGAGGAAATTCTCTTAACAAATTACGATTTTTGATATTCTTTCTTAATATTATGTTTTAAAATATACATAGTGATCAAACTTTATTCATATTCTTGATTATTATACCAATTTGTTTTTTCAATGATAATTTATTTGTCGTGAAATCATTTACTATACCAGTCAATCATGATACAACGTCAGATATACGTCTTGCTTATTGTGTTACAAGTATTATATTAATTGAAGCATTGTATGATTGATAATGAAAGATAAACTGAACTGACTTTACTCACACTAAATATTAATATCTTTCAATATTCACGGTAAGAATGTGGAAAAGAACATCTATTAAGTAGAAACGCATTTTTAGCATTTCAATATTTACATACACTTATTCATGGTTTATAACGTGATGATGATGATGATTAATATTTTAAAAATAGTGTACCACTTGAAAACGTTTTGATGCAAACGTAGCTCTTCAAGATTTTATTGGAATATATTTCACATCATTGAGTAGTATTATATATCTCTAATTCAATGAATGGAATAACCAACTTGTTTTTCATTAGTTTTTATCAGAAATAATTGTACAATATGGGATAGTTTTAGACAATAGTAAATAAAATAATTTCTCATTTAAATAGTTTTATTACTTGTGATTGTGGTTCTATTTTGAATATTTTAAATATACGTGATTATACATCAAAAGTAGACGAAATAATTACTACGATTTGAAATACCGTCATTGACCTTGAATATACTATATTCAATTTCTTTCATCTATTTGCTACAATTATTAGTAAAAAAAAAGAAATAGTTCAAGCTGATATTGATCTAGGACTGAATTTCTTTTCCAATTCAGTTGCGTCAAACCCTCCAAAAACAAAATTATGCACATGTCACTACGACTTATACAAATATAATAGAAGCGAGACAATTATTATATGTAAGTACATAAGAAAGTATTGTCTTACAATAAAAAATAGTAAAACGTTGTCAATAAATAGACATTAATTAATGTATAAGAAAGTTTTATTGCTTGAATTAGAAGAGAATATGATAATAACATTATGATATTACCGTTAATTTTGAAATAATATTACATTCACTTCTTAATAAAAGCTAATTGTCATGTCAATAGTGCAATCTTTTAAATCTATATTAAAGTAATAAATATTGGAGAGATGATTAGTACTGATGTTGTTATAGTTTAAAACCACACTTCTGAATATGACCAATGGTGAAATTGTGCTTCTAAAACAATTATTCGATCTTGAACTTGTTCATTTGGTAATAAATGAAATGAAAAGAATGTCTTTTTCTTTTACTGTTAGAACAGTCTTAAACGTTGCATAAGATGTAACTAAAGGGTTTTTATTTCGGCTTGAATTATATACAATTAGACAACATGAATGTTTGCAATTAAGCTGAACAGAAATAATCTGAGAAAAAGATTTTTTTTATGCTTTGTATATTTTACCGCTTACATAACTAAAGTATATCATCGACTAGAATCTAAAAAATAGTTTCAATTGACTATAAACAAATAAAGATAATCGATTATTGGTCGTCTCTTCTTCTGATTAGATAAACATTAATGTTACTTTAGTATATTATGTTACAAAGATTCGATAATACAGCCACATGTTATCAATGCTTCTTTGCATTAGAATAGACCGACGGAGTGACAACGTATTCGTTTCTCAAGAGTTATCATCATGCTTGTACAATTCTGTTCTCTTCTATACATCTCAAGCTATTTGCTCATCGATGTTCTATGAATTCTATTCGCATATTAAGGTGGTTCGACTCCATAAACCATCGCTCATGAGATCTTTGCTAATTGTTTTGTGTTTTGTGTTTATACTTTGCTTTAATGCTTTCTCTCGTTATAAATTATTTGTAGTCGGCATTATACCCTTTAGGTCCTATCATGGGTACAAGGTGAAATAAACCAAAAATAAGTAATGCTTGTATATTTCTTAAAATTTGGTATTACGATGCATATTTATGAATATGCACTTTTCTGTATAAAACAAGTAAATAGTTTACAAATAAGTCGTATGCCATTCTTCCATAATCAGAACAGATGTATAATAACAAATATCAATTTCAATTATTAATTCCTCGTTCAATGTTAAAATGAACAATTAAATTCGTGTTAAAGTGATTAATATGTTCCTCAAAAATCCTTTGTATTCTATTGAAACGAAGTTAAAGCACTTCTTAGATCGATCATCAATGATATTTTTTCAATAAGCATTGGATAATTGGTTCTCAAACTCTACTTTACGAACAAATTCAACTATTTTATTTTCTACGATGTTTTCTTTCATTGCAAGATGTTACGATTGATGATATTTTGAATCAAATAATGTTGTATTACAAAATAGATATCTTTTTACCATACCATTTTTGTAACCATAATGCCAGACAACAGTCTAAGGTGACTGAATGGCATCGCCATCTGACTTTTGAGTCAGATTCTAGAGTTTTTGAAGACTGCCAAAGCGTTACTTCTATATATACTTTATGATGTGTCAAATGATCTTCATGGCTTACTAATAATTGATTATTCAAATGCAAATAGTTGTCAATGGGTACATCTGTTTATTAAATTTTATTTTTTCTTGTTCTAGAACGCAATAGAGATTGAAAACTTAGAGTTAGATACAAGTTACTGTAATCATGCATATTGAATCATATAAAAGCATTAGCATACAAACTCCTCATTGAATAAAAATATAAGCATTAGCATTCGAACTTCTCATTGAATAAAAATATAAGCATTAGCGCACACACACAATTAAAAATATAATGTTCTCTAAAATAAACCCCATAAAAATGAACGTTTTTTACGATCACTTTGTTGATCTAAAGAGAAGAAGACCACACTATATAAAACTTTACTATTATTCAATAACCTACCTGGTTCTTGATCACTTTGAAATTGATTTTGACCATTTAATGTGTCCCCTTGGAATAAAACGCTAAGTCTTCTTTTTCGTGGTCGCAGTGTTGGCGAACTACTTCCTAATGGGCCAGAAGACACTGAACTACCTCCTTGTGATGAACGAGTTGTGCTACCCGGTAATGGTGATGAGCTGCCTCCTTGTGATGAACGAGTTGTGCTACC
>JAJEKB010020217.1:248444-284312 GCA_022393335.1 Macrotrachela quadricornifera
TCCACCTGCTGGTGATGAACTGCCTCCTTGGGGTGAACCAGTTGTACCACCACCTGCTGGTGATGAGCTACCTCCTTGTGATGAACGAGTTGTGCTACCAGCTGCTGATGGTTGTGATGATGAAGTACCTCCCTGTGCTGATCGAGTGGTACTGCCGCTTGATGATCCTGCTGATGATGAACTACTTCCTTGCACTGGACGAGTGGTACCTGAACTGGATAATCCTGGTGACGTGCTACCACCTGTCGGTTGTTGCGAGAATACGGTTACAGTAAGAAGGACCTAATAAAAACAAATTTATGAAATATAAAACATAAGAAGTGTTCTTACCAACGATATTAGGATAATCGATTGCATGATGTTTGGCAGTACTAATTTCGTTGTCAACAACGATTTTATCGTCTGAGCGAAAATAACATGCTTTTATAGTTTTATGGGTTATTAAAAAAACAACTTTTATGCGTGATTCAAACACCCACATATTTATGTGTAAATGTTTTTTGTTTTATTTTTCTTTCATTCAACTTATTTAATAATTGTATTAAGGTGACGGCCTTATGCAAATCAATTTTCAAGTTGTTATTTACAGAGTGAATACTAGAGCTTAATGACGTTTGCTATTTTGTACCATACTCTCCAGGTATAGTACTGAATTATTCAATGATGAAAAAAAAATATATACATAAAGAACGAGGTCATTTGTTTTACGGTCAACATAGTTGTTTTTCCTGTTCTGCATATATCGATATAAAAAAAATAAAAAATATAAATGGAATACAAGTACGTAAATTTCAATGAATAGGGTCTCTATGAAAAAAGGCATCCTTAAAAGTTAAGGTTGGTGTTAAGCTGCATTCGGTACTGCAAATCTATTTTCATCAGATGTGTTCCATATATTTTATTATTTTAAGAAAACAAATTTCTGCCATATATTCTAGATCAATCAAGTATGCAATTTTATATTATAGAAATCCCTTTGAATAGACAGATCTTAATGTGACCCTTCTTGTTAACGTAGTATTTTCATGAATATTATTAAACTGATATTCAAACTCTAGATCTTCATCCGTATTGTTGTGACATAATTGATTTTTCAAAAATAATTTCAGAAACGAAAAATTACACTCAGATGAAATGATAATGTGTATTTGAATTGCTATAAACTACAAATAGTTATATAATTTCAAAGATAATAATTGGCAGTTTTTTTATTCATGTGAAACATAATCAATCATTATTTGAATGTTTAATTTGATTGACTTGTAAATACATATAAAACCGACGTAAACGATAGTTTCTTTTATTATTTGAAATAATTAACATTAATAGAAGTGGCAAACAGATAATTGCCTACTATTAAAAATCTTTTCCTAGAAATTTTCTATAAATATCCATTGTAGGATAATGAGATTATTAATACTATTCTTATATAAAATATCCGGTAATAATAAGCAATTTTCACATCATTATTAATCTTTTTATGTCACGAAATCAATAGGAATTTCTTTTTACATGTAAACATTACTATATAATGTACAAGTTTTTGTTTTAATACATCATTTTTGTATCCAATTATTCTTGTATAATTCATATATACAGTGGTTTGTAAGAAAACTTGAACACCATTTTCTATTGATATTAATGTATATACAAGTCTTGTTCAAATTATTTTTCATTGTGATTGATAGGCATATAAAATGCACTATAAAACGGCATAATTTGATATTCCTTTTATTTACCTTTAGAATAAATAGCAAACAAAGATCGTCATTACTTAGATCTAGAAAGATTATTTATAACACAAATTCCAATATTTTGAACTACTTCATTTGAAAGATGATAACATTTATTAATATTACTTTTGAATTCCTTTTCTTAATATTACACTTTATGACTAGTAGAAGCTCCGACGGAGTTGTCATACAAAATATTTAATGATAACTTACGTGTTTATATTGTATTAATGGTAAAAAATTGTCTAATGACACGACTGATACATATTTTTAGTCATCTGTTTCACTTGAGTCATCTTATGAGTATAATTTTTTCTGGTACAATATTGATCTCGTCATCATCTATATCTAACAGCAAAAATATAGGTGGCTTTCAAGCATATAAAATTACTAAAACTCCTTGAAAGTGGATTTTCAATGTATAATAGACAGCACACCTATATTTACAATATGATCCGATGTATAATTTTTTTTACTTTTATTGGTATATATTTCAATTGTTTGTTTCAACATTTTGACCAAGAACGATTTATTTTAGTCTAGTTTTATTGTACCAGATAATCCTTAGTATAGTGCCTGTTTTGTGACGGATCACATAGCTAGATCTTACGGTTGTGTTTTAATAGTATAATATTGATACATGATAGACTTTCAAAGATAAAAAAAAACTCTAAAACAATAATGCTTACAGCACTTTTGAGCTATAGAAGAAAGATCTTAATCTTAAAATAAAAAACAATTGTCCTAGTTTTCTTTTTTGCAAGTCACTGTATCTACTGATATATACATAGTTGAATAAGAATCGCAAATGGAACACAACATACATAATATGAGTAGAAAAATAGATCAATAGACCATTCATCAATTGACGTAACGATATTATCAAAAATACAAAATCAGTATTTATTTTTTTAGACATTATGATCAATGAAAGTCCTTGAATTTACTATTTCTGATCAATGTCAGAGTACTCAAATCAAGTATAAAGAATATTTGGATGAAATAGAAAAATTGAAACAATATAATGGTCTCATTTTTTAATCATTATTATCAAGGCCTAACAATTGTTATCAAAAGATGTCTATCTCTTTTTTAATACTTGATAACAAATTCATTTATTCAGTTTATTTTCGAATGAAAATAAGAACCAATAATTTAATAGAAGAGAAAGATAAGCTTCCGCTTTCAACATCCTAATTAATATGAACGTCCAAATTAGTCATAATATTTCAAAAACTTCATAATCAAATATACCTTTACATAAAAGAAATCATTAATATTCGTACGTATAATTGAAGAATAATACGATATTTTCGAGTTTATCTGACATAATCAAAATAGATTAATATTATAACATACAAAGAATTTAACAAAACAATAGAAAAAAAATCTATTTTAATAACTATTACAGTATATATACCTCGATTCACTCTCTATTGTTTCTCTTCGTCTAATATCTTCTATATTTTGATTGCAACTTTTCTTTGACTTCATGTATCCTTTTCTACTTATATCTGTTTTCATATACATACAGTTATCGTTTACACAATAAACTGAGAGAAAAGAAAAACATGTACAGTGACTAATCGATTTATTTTTCTTCATGTGAAGATCTATTTCCTTCATAGAAAAGTAGATAAGAATAACTTATCCAAAAACTAAATCTAACTATCAGAAATTTTCAAAACTCAGATATACGTTTATGCTATAATGAATTAACCTACATAAAAATAATCTATGAATATTTTTTTACTAGTATAATACTAAAAATTAAATAGATAAATAATAGAATCTCGATGATGAAACATAAAAAAAAAAAAAGAATAACTAACTCACAAGATTAGATTATATGGTGTTAAAAAAAATTGACCTCCAATTGAATATTGAATGTTTCATCAAATAATTAGCAAAAACTTTTCTATATTTAACATTAAAAAAACTATGTTTTCAAAAATTTACATCAATCATAATAATCATCATATAAAACTATCTCAATAGGATATTTTCCGTTTAGAAAAAGAAACACTTATTATCGTTAACATTTTTCTTTTATTCAAAATTAATGCATTCATCATCTACCTACTCATGTCTTTTTTTTTTCTTTTAGTAGATATATTTTAATGCGTAGGATATAATCAACATACATTGATTCATAAAAGACAAACTACTGAGATTATCTATTTATATAAACAAGAAGAAGAAGAAAAAAAATCTTTCATTTACCAGTTAAATTTTATTTTTTAACTAAACAACATTAATAAAATATGAAATTTTGGTATCAATATTTATTTATCCTTTTATCTTTTATCATTTATTTTCGATCAACGACGGTATATTAAATTATATATTAATTAATAATATGATTTATTTATTTTAGGCTTATCCTTCATCATATGGACAAGGACAACGTGGTTTTCTTCTTTGTCAATTATCAGCCGTTTCATGTAAACGTAGTTTGTTAAATACAGACGAAATTGAAAAATCTTTAAAAATGAATTTAAATGATCATTTTAAAATGTGTATTGATTCTAATAAACCTCTATGGTTTTGTCTTGATCCACCATTAAATTATCGAATGAAATAAAAAATAATAACATCATTTTATTGATTTTTCAAATTTATTTTTAATTAAAAGATATCAATAAAATTAAACATGAAATAATTTTCAATAAAAATACATGTAAAACAAAAAATATGTAAATAAATTCTTAACATATAGATACGTTCTAATCAAAAATTGTCGGAAGGTCAAATAAAAATATTTCAATGTATAAGACTTCATCAATATTGGAATAAATAGACTAAAATATCAGTTTTTATGGTTTCATTCATTAATAAAAAAAATATTTTTTTTTCATCGAATTTTTTTATTTTATTGTATTCAATGACATACTTTTACTTTTATATATGACATAATGTACTTTTAATCATTAACCTATTCAAATAGTAAGATTTCATAATGTTTTTTTTTTCTTCAGTTATTTCAACCGAATAGCTATATTCAGCATGTTATTCCTTAGAGATCAAAAAACATTAATGACTAAAGCAATGAATAAATAATATGTATATATCTATAGAAAATCTAAATGTCTATTTTCATTTGTAAATATATCAACATTGATAATAGACTGAACTCTATAAAAAAAAAGTTAGTTTAGCTTTAAATTATCAATTGATATAGTTTAAAATATTGTTTTTCTTCATACACTATCTATTGTATAAATAATCAAAAGTCTATAGAAATGATTCTCATTTAAATTTTTGGAATATCATGTGATAAAATTTATACATCATATAGCAAATTTTAATTCATTGATATAAATGTCTCATGTCATTATTCGTAATAATAAAAATTCCAGGTCATTTCCTTCTTCCGTTCTTACATTATTAAGAAAAACCTTTCAGCCATTATATTTCTCAAGCAATTCATATTAGATATGTTAAAACATGATCTTATAGTCTTTCTTTCCTATTTGACTAATAAACATGCCAAGTGTATTTATATGCTTCGATTATTTTCATAGAAAAATAAATAATTCTAATAATAATATACTAAAAGAATTTATACATAAGAGAAAAAAACATGATTTTGCCAAAAACACATCTTAATTAACTTTCTTTTTTTTTTTTTTCATCGGAAGAAGAATGATAAGAACGATCTTTTTTTTTTATTATAGTACTAACGTCCCCATAGTGATCGTTCTTAATAGTGCTGAGAAAATTCTTTTCTTCTTCTTTTTCTTTCCTCATATTATTCTACTATGTCAATAAAAAGTATGTCAGTATAACGTTCCTATTGAAGTTCATAGAGGTATTTGGAATGATAATAAAATAATGATGAACGATACAACACTAGAGATTTGGTCGAATAATTCAATTTATAATAATAGATTACATATATCAAATATTGTTTGGCGTACATGTGGTATACTATGTACTATATTTGGTATACCTGGTCATTTATTTCATATTATAATAACGTTAAATAAAAATAATCGTAAAGAATCAACATCATTATATTATACAGCTATGGCTATATCTGAATTAATTTTTATTTTTGGTTTGTATAAAATTTATGCTATTTTCTTTTTTTTTTCATTGATTAGACAGTCATTTAAATTTACATTGATTTTAATAAAAGAACTATTTTTCTATATTAATCGGAAACGGAAATAGTTAGATTAATTGACTATTTATTAAATAGCTAAAATAGTAAAATATAAAAATTAATTAACAATAATAAACTTACAATCAAATGTTTATACTTTATATTTCAATAAATATTTTAAATAAAATGTAGGTGATTATATTAATTGTTAACTAGATTCGTGACATATTGAAAAACTATATATGATAATCATACTGTGTATGTTCTTTGATATTATTATCATGAGTATAATAAGATGCTATATGTATTGAAATACTTCGATTATTAAATAAAAAACAGCTCGGAAAATGTCAAAATCATTCGTTTAATTAGAAATCTCTCAGCAGGATATTAGATGGGTTTTTTTTACGTATGTCTACAATGGCAGAAACAGAACATTATTAATAAACTAAAGCAAAAAAATAGAATATTGATCAATTGCATGATAATTTTCTGTCAATGTTATAAAATATAAAGTAAAAATAGATCTCATTCATTATAGTTTTCTTTTGAACTGTCAAATATACTGTACTATATGTACTTAATATCTAAAATTTGAGAAGAGACAGAGATATTCCTATATGGTATTATCTTAGAATAATACATTGCTCTAATAGGTGTATTTTGGTTATGGTGTGTTGGTATGTCTATAATTAAAATTGATCCTCGACAAATATTATCATGTGGAATATTCTATAGTATTCTAATGGGTCCAACAATATTATCAAATCTATATTTAGCATCAATGTCAATTGATCGAACGTGCATGGTACTTTATCCTACTTATTATCGTCTTATAGTCACACAACGACATGTTTTAATACGTATTTTTTTGATTCTTATAATAGTTAGTATTTTTATGATTCCACATCATTATTATTATTATTATAATAAAGAAACAACAATATTTATTTGTCAATTTTATACATCTATTGATCATTGGAGAATTCGTTTGTGGCCACTTTTACATTTTATCGTATTCGTTTTATTACCATCAATAATAACATGTATATCCTACATTATTTTATCACATAATCGTTGTAATCATAGAAAAATGCATAAGCATAAAATAAGTGAAAATGCACGTCGTTTAGAAAGAAATTCATTATTATTATTACTTTTTTCGTTCATTATTTCATTGACTATATTACCAACTGTTATATTAGAAATTTTTATTGTACATGAACAACTTTTTAATCATGGAAATATTCCATTAATAAAATGGAAAAAATATAAAATATTACTTAATTGGTTTTTATCAATTGGAACAATGAATTATTCATTTAAATTTTATATGCGTTTAGCTATATCAAAAACATTCCAACATGATTTTATTCAATTAATTAATTGTATTCTTCAACGAAAAGAAAAAACTAAAGAACAACATTTAGTTCCATTGAATAATCATAGACAAACAAAACATACAGAAATTTAATAAAGACATTTTAGTTTATATAAAGAAATAATCTACTTTGTTTACCATTCAAAATTAATCACAACAACAGGATAAATCTTTAATGAAATGAAAAGATTTTGATCTATGTTAGACATATTAATCTTTTTTGTTAATATTTTAATTAGAAAATAAATCTATTGCTATTTTTGATCACTAGAAAAAATATAAAAATAATGTTAGTTTGAATAAATTAACATATTTATATACACAGAGTGTTTGCATAAGCTCTGAATCTCAATAAAAAATCTTTGATATGCAGACAGAAAGAATGATCTCTAATTGCATGCATCTATACAAACTTTGAATATTTACGTTGAGCTTTCAAATAAGACATAATTGGATGATTTATTCTCTTGTTATAAGAATAATATAACCATGAAAATATAATGATTAGCATTGTATAAATCGATACATAGATTTTCTGAGACTTGTTAGGAGCCACTGACTGTATGAATAATCATAAAATATATATTGAATAGATCGTCTTCATTTTGTCGACAAAATCTGTCTATACCATAGCCTATTAGACCTAGTAGTTTCCAGAGTATACCACGAGGAACTGTATGAAATAGTATTTTATGGACAAATGACAGCAAATACAAATAATTACGACATTAAATCTAATTTTAACATCAAATTTTGGAATCTTATAATGGTTTTTCATAGAAATTTTAGTGATCCTTGCAGTATATTTCGTTTGCTCATGTTCTTTACATTCGTAAATTCAATAATACAAATTATTAGAATTTTTGCCTTTGATATACAAAAACCTGTTGATGTTTATTTTCGATTTTTTTTTTGGGTAAATTTAATCACTTCAGCATAACTACTAGAAGTATTCTCGCTCTTACAAATTACAAATGAATTTTAAAAAAGTTTTAAAAGTCAAAATTCTTTCACTGTTACCTTGCTTTGTGTGATGACTTAAATTTTCAACAGAACGTACAAAGAAATCTCGAGAAATAATTGTGACCTTGAAAATTTTTTGACACAATATTATCAATAAATTTCAATTTTGTTTTTTACATCAAATTTTTGTCGGCAAAGTGAACCGGTTTCTTCATGTCAGCTATCATCAATCTGAAATGCTCTATATGCATCTATTGATAAACTTTATTCAAAGGAGCATACAAGCCACAAAGTTAGCTACAATTGGTTGATACTAGTTGAAAAATTCGAAATTCCGACTAATTCCATAGCCCTTCCCTTGCATTCCATGATTCTCGATTATTATTTTAAAGACGACAAAAAACTCGTTTTTATTAACACAAACAATTGAAAGTAAACTACGGTCTCAAAGGCAAAATGATTATCTTCAATGTCATGCTCTAGGAATTAATACGTTTTAAGATTGTTGATTCAAACAAAAAAGAATCACTATTTCCAGACGAAATGTACACTTCCATTTATTAAATGGCAAACAAATTATATATGCAAATAACCAAAAATCATCATCTAAAATATAAAGCTAATGTTGATCTAATAATTAAAAGCTCAATAACAGACCCAATTACATATATTTCATATCGAGATGAATATCAATCGGTCATACAATCGGGAATTATTCTAGACCTAAAAATTTACATTGAAATATATGAGTTAGTTTACTATGCTTTATATATTGGATTTATTGAAGCTGATGTTACAGACGGTTGTTGTTTACGCATTTCATATGTTGAATCATAATTCTTTTTTAACAGTATTATTTCTAGAATTTTAAATAAATTATTTGTTTCATTTTTTCAGTATTGCAGGATCAGTGAGTGGGTAAATATTCATAGATAAAGACGTGTAACTTTCGCTATTAGATAAAATAATCCCTGAAATGTCTAATTTTGAAGAAGACTGCAATAGTTGTTTCGAACAGATACTGACTTTTTACAGTCCGATGAATACTGTATTATTAGTAAAATCTGCATATTGAATTAAAATTCTGTGAAACTCATATTTTAAGTATAGTAAGTTGAAAATCTAAGCATTTCATCAACAACAGAGTCATTCATCTAACTACATTTTCAGCTAAGATTGCTGCAAAAACGGCCGATTAAAAAAGATATCTGTTTGAAATAGTTAGACAAGTCATCTTTAGAACTAATCTATATCTAAGATTTCGACTAAAACAATACATTTTAATGGTAATGTAACAGCATCCTTATCGCTACGATATTGAATCAAATTAATCTAACATTTAATTAATTTATAAGGAAAAATAATTATATCCAAGGATCTCGGTAATTTTTGGAGATGGGAGAGATGAAAAATTTTCCAAACACTCAAACGCAGACTGTCTGTGAGAAAAATCAGGTAAATAGCTGATTGTTAAAATATGCCAGACAGTTTTGAGAGATAACTCAAAATTTTCGTAGACACGGCGTAAAAAGTGGGAAGAGCTACCCCACCCTATCTCCTCCCACATCGAGAGCCCTGATTGTGTATCAAATAATTATTAAGTCTTTCATAGAATTCAAATTTAATATGTCAATGTACAAACAAAAGAAGTATACAATTAATAAATCAAATTAACTAATAAAGCGAAAAATTTTTATTTATTTTTTTTCGTTACTATCAACATATTCTTATGCAACATTTTGTTGGATTTAAACAAATTAAACATAAAAGAACCAAAAAAAATTCTATTCAAATGATTTTTTTTATTCATCGATTATTCATGACGTTTTCTTTTGCTTATTTTATATATAAGAAAAATAAATATTAAAAGAAAATTATTTTGTTTTAGTATAATGTTTATCTTATTCAAATTCAGATCATTTTTTATATGAAGTCTTTCATTATTTTCTGCCAAGTAAAATACGTACACTAAATATTAATAATAAAAAATAAGATTACTTTGTTTTACCATCTTGATGATCAATCATGAATATCAGAGAAAATATTTGGAAAATAAAAACTAGATTTAATTTTCTATTAATAAATTAAAAGCATTTATTTGTACAGTAGTAGCAAGGGAGAAAAGGTAGACTTGATACTTGAAGGTAATTTGCACTACTTCGACGCACTTCAAGCAACTTTAAAGTACTTCGATGTACTTCAAGTCTGCTGTTTTCCTTTGAGTAGTAGCTATAAAATATGTATTGAATAAATTATTTTTATTTGAAGTAGATAGAGATATGAAAAGAATTTTTAGTAAATTAAATATTTAATAAAAACTTACAGTTTCTTCCATAATTGATAATAATCGATTTTTTTTGTAGAATTTGATACTGAAAAAATATTTTTATTTTTATTTCACCATTTATTATTAAACAGTTCTTTTTTTTTCGATATTTCAAAATTTAATAATTTAATCATTGAAAATACTATTTATTCTTCGTCTTTGATTATTGACAAGAATAGATGGAATAATTATCTATTATTATCATGTGACATAATGTTTGAACTGTAACCTTCAAATAGAAAAAGAAATGGTAATCTTATCATTTGTTCAATGAAAATAAAAGAATAATGAGATACTTCATTTGTTTCATATTTACTAGGCAAGGCTAACAAATGAAAGAGAAAAATGAATAAGTACGAATATGATAATAATTGTCAAAATAAAATGATATATTGATAGTATTATGATGATGTTTATAATAAATAGAAGAAAGAAAATAATGATAATAATAGTATTATAAAAACTAGATTTTTAAAAATGTTCAACTATTGATTTTTTACAAATGCTTTTATCTACTAATTATTCGATTGAAATAAAAGTCATATTTCATTTACGAAGAAACATTTCAATTTTTCTTTCGTCTAGAATTATTTAACAATCTAATCGAATTTTCTAAAATTATTGAAATATATTTTTCATTTTATATATATATATAAGAAACTTGCATTTGATTATTATTATATGTTCAATAGATATAAATATGCTAAAAATAATACAAATTATTTATATTATTCTAAATTTATTTTATAAATATCATGTTGTTTAATCATAATAGAAGATGATATTTACTTATTAATATAATTTACGTCATAAAAAATAAATAAATCTTTCAAGGTATTTTAGTAAAATTGAATATATAATCAGGTTATATAATAAAAAAGAAGTCACATGTTTCATAATGTTAGATAAATAAAAAGAATATTGTAAATAAACGTGCGCAAAATGACGAACAAGGTTTTTTTTTATATCTGTCATTAATTTTAAAATATAACGACGTAGTATTTTTTTTTTTTTTTGGTATAATGAATAATAATCGGGTGATTGAAAAAAGAAAAAAAAGAAGGTGCGTACTCAATCATATTGTAATATTAATATGAAAATATCAGTCAAGCGTAACCAAACTCATATGTATATATACCAAACATTTTTATCATTATACATATTCAGTTTTCTATTTTTCATATACAAACACACCTTCTCTTCTATTAAAAATTAGTTATGGCCGATTCAATTGGTGATGCTCTTAAAGCTGGTGCCCATAAGGTTTGTAATAATATATATATATATATGTTTATTTAAATAAATTTCTATTTTTAGGTACAAGAAGTTTTTCAAGGTGAAAAAGCTGAAGACAAACTTAACAAAGCAGCTGATCCATCAAAAAAACCATCAGAACGTGCTGATGCTCTACATGAAGCAGGGATAGCAGCAAAAAAAGAAGCTGAACATGGATGCAAATCTGACTGTGCAGCTCATAAACATTAAATTTTTGAAAAAATATATTTTTCTTATATAAATATATTGTAATATTTTATTCAAGCTAATATTTATTTCATTTAAATAAACATTTAGTACTAAATGTAAAAAAAAGAAAATTTCTATCTATATATAGAATCACACGAGGAATTTTTATGTGCTTTAAGCAGATTTATTTGCTAATAAACAAGATATACGGACATGTAAGAAAAAAAAAGAACGACTTTCTAGTCACCAATTTCATTTTTCCTCGTTCTACTCAGTAAACAGAAGAAGTAGACGCATTGATCAAACACGTGGCATATACATGTGACTACTATATAATTTTGTAGTCAATAACCTCTGCTATCTTTTCTCGTCTATGTACTGTATAATGAAAAAGAATGAGAGAATAAGAGAATGAAAGAGAAAAAAACTGGTAAGGGAAATGAGCGTATTTATAGCGGAGTCAAACTACAGAAAATTCATTCATTTATCATTCTTAAAGTTCTATAAACTATTCTCTACTACTATTATTATTATGTAAGTTTCATAAAACAAAATCATTTTATTTTATAATATAAATCATCATTTTTTAAATAGTAAACAATGGAAGCCGCTAAAGCTGGTATTGAAACAGTGAAAGAAGCTTTTCAAGGTAAAAAAGCCGATGAAAAAGCAGCAAAAGCTACTGATCCAAATGTAAAACCAAGTGAACGTGTTGATGCTGCATTTGAATCTGGCAAAGCTCGAATGAAAGAACAAGAACATGCTTGTAAAGCTGAATGTCATAAAGACAAACATATTTGCAATAAATAAAAACTATTTTAATAAACATTTTCTTTTTTATTTTTGAATCCAATATGGATATTTATTTTCTTTGTATATAATGATTAAGAACGAATTTTACTTTGAAAATAAATAAAGTCAAACTAAATTAAGATTTATTATAATTTATGTTGTTCTTTTTTATGTTTGTATGAAAGAGAAATTAATCGTAAAGATAAACTAGATTATGATGGCATTATAGAAAAAAATGAAATATTAAATATTGTTTTAAATGGAATAAATATAGACTAATATATATTTTTATTTTATCAAATTTTTCATATTACGATATGCATCAATGACGAGAAAAAAAAATTTAGATGCATTAGTCATATTAACATACTGCGCAATATGTGAAAAAAAAATGATTGCCTTATACGATAACATGTTATAATGATACATCTATATAAGGTCATATAGTAATCTATAAATAAAATACATGTGCTTCAAGTTTAATTTTCATTATTTCTGAATAGAAAGAATAAGGAAAGAAATTAAATTCTTCAGTTTTATCATGAAAAAATAATCAAGTTTGATTATATCAATAGATAACAATTTTAAATAAATATATTTATTAATAAATGATAAGATCCAATAATTTTATGCAAAAAATTGCAATATAGACTTTTATTTGTTCGTACAAAAAACTATCTCTCTGTTGAATAATCCATTATCAAAATTCAAAAATTATAATTATTACTAAACATTTTAAATTATTTTCTTATTAGATTAATAAATAAAGTGAATTAAGAGAGCTTCCACAAGACCATCGAGAAACCGAAGCACTCGTTAAAAATGTTTTTTTTCGATTTAGTATTCTCATTTTGTTCAGCATCATCGAAAACTTCTAAATCCAAATTTTTAGCAAATTTGGTTAAGCCAGTGAAAAGTTACCTGAATTTTACTGTCGAACGCTCACGATGATATTTGAAAAATATCATCAAAAAACATTTGTATGAAATAACGAGTTTTTCGATAACATCGAATTAACGAAATTTTTCGCATAATATACTAAAAGATAGAGCATCGAAGGTTGAACAAAATTATCTATTTACATATTATATTTCTATAGATTGATCGATAGTTATTTATGAGAGACTGTTCATGACTAGTCATTTTTTGAGCAAAAAGTGAGTGGATTTTTTTCAGTACATCAACTGTCATTCAGTCATGTCTTGGAGTTCCATAATGAATTTCACATATGTTGTACAACTTTTTCTCCTCTACAAAATGGTAAAAAAGAAGTTAAAAAAAAGTCCCGTATTGATCTAAAAAATGTCAAACATTACTCTCACATATGATGATTTTTGATAGTTTTTCAAGAAAAATGAGACATTTTTAGCGATTTTCATTGCCATAACAAAAAAAATTTCCCTCAAAAACTCACCGTGCTCCCCCTCAGGTCCCTTTTTTAAAAATTTTGTTTCTTGATCCCCTACGGGTCAGTTTTTGAGGGAAAATTTTTTTTGTCAAATCATATGCGATTCGATGTAGTTGTTAGCGCTGATTCTGAATAACATATCTATTTTGCTATGCGATTGTGTTATGGCAATGAAAATCGCTAAAAATGTCTCATTTTTCTTGAAAAACTATCAAAAATCATCATATGTGAGAGTAATGTTTGACATTTTTTAGATCAATACGGGACTTTTTTTTAACTTCTTTTTTACCATTTTGTAGAGGAGAAAAAGTTGTACAACATATGTGAAATTCATTATGGAACTCCTAGACATGACTGAATGACAGTTGATGTACTGAAAAAAATCCACTCACTTTTTGCTCAAAAAATGACTAGTTATAAACAGTCTCTCATAAATAACTATCGATCAATCTATAGAAATATAATATGTAAATAGATAATTTTGTTCAGCCTTCGTTGCTCTATCTTTTAGTATATTATGCGAAAAATTTCGTTAATTCGATGTTATCGAAAAACTCTTTATTTCATACAAATGATTTTTGATGATATTTTTCAAATATCATCGTGAGCGTTCGACAGTAAAATTCAGGTAACTTTTCACTGGCTCAGCCAAATTTGCTAAAAATTTGGATTTAGAAGTTTTCGATGATGCTGAACAAAATGAGAATACCAAATCGAAAAAAACTTTTTGACGAGTGCTTCGGTTTCTCGATGGTCTTGTGGAAGCTCTCTTAAGTATTATCTCATGTAATTGAAATCTTTACAAGATTTTCTTTATACGCAAGGTAAAATATTTTTATATATGCATAATCTCTGGATTCTGCTCTTTCAAATGGTATATACAATGAATGGATTACCATGATGAATTCCATCTGTCATTATTAGAAGTACTTTCTGTAATTTCGATAGCAAGCTATTTTTTTTTTTGTTTCTAATATGGACATTAACATAAAATTCAAGCAGAATATAATCTTCTGAGGAAAAAACAAGTTTTTAACGTCTTTTGATCATAAAATAAGCAAAAGTCATCTGGACAATTTTGTAGAGTATATCAAGTTCTATCATAATCTAAAGATCTATGATGAAACAAATTTTTTTATAATGACTACAATAACTTGAAAAGTAAATATCTAAAATCGATGAAAGAATGTTCCTAATATCAATATATCCACCAAGGTTGGTATATGATTTATGCGTATCTTCTCAAAAGAGATACTTTTTAATGAAACTTGGCAGTTTAAAAAAGCCAAAGCTATTTAAATGCTTTGATACTTTTCTTGGTTATTTAGGTAGCAATTTAAACCAAAAGACAGTTACATTAAATTATCTGAAATAGCTGCAAAACATAGATAGGATCGTTTCGGTTTTTGGGCCGAATCGAACTGATCGCTTCCGTTCGCAATTTCTCCAACTGACTCCAGTTTCGGTTTGGTTCAAAGAAAATGCGAACCAATCTCATTGACTAACTTCTTTTAATATTTATTTTAGCTTTTTTATAAGTTCGCATCGATTCGGTTTAGCGTTTCTCGAAACTCCTTCGGTTCAGTTTGGATTTACAAAGCCCGCATCTATTCTATTTCTTCTGCATAGCACTTTGTTTTGCATTCTGATTTTTTGTCTTCTATAATTGTCTTAAACTTCATTCAGCAAGATACAAAAGAGAAATTAAAAAAAGAAAGTTTCAGATGTTCAAGAAAGTAATCCAATATCACCGAATGTGAAATTCCTTCAGCATCTATCTATTAAGTGATATCGTACCACAATAATGTTTATACTTAGTAAAAGAAGATAGTGTCATACTATAATCAAAACACTCGCTTCCTATCTGAATATATATTATTAGCACAAAATCTTCGCTTTTTATGTTTCATTGTTTTCAATCACTGTTCATTTAGATGTTTATTAATCTCTTATAAACAATTTTCCAACTATAAGATTGAATCTAGATCACATGAGAAGGAAAAAAAACAAGATTTTACATGTAAGTTTTACGGATGAATAGTTGTAGATAATGATATAGTTACTAATATATCAATTTCCAAAATAAACACGTTTATTTCGTTCGCTTTTTTTCTATATTTCGCAAAAATGAATACTTTGAAATAAATTTCTGATCGATTTTAAACATGTATAAAATCGTTTGACACTACGGAAAGCAGCAAGGTTGAATATCTGACTATTTCAAAAGACTTCTCTTGTGCTCATCGACATAAACCTCTATCTACACAAGCCTAGAACCTCAACATATTTAAATTACTTCATGAGGTACATCAGACTACAAAAACATTTGAATTTCCAAATCTTTCCTCTTCTATTAAACCTTATTTTAGAATCATATAGATATTTAGAAAAAAAACACGCAAATATTACTTAATGATCGCATTTTGTAAATGACGCAATTCCATTTCACTATCTCTACTCGTTGATGAATTAGTAACGTAGGATGAATATTTGAGGAGATTATTCGTTTTATTAGTGATGTTAATAAAGTATGTGCTTTCCATGGTTGTAGGAATAAATAGTTATTTTTCAGCATTTTGTTTATTGTTTCAAGTCGCGAATTGTGACATTTTTCTTTGATTAAAAGAAAAATTGAAAAACTGATATATAAAAAAGAAATTATATCTCTTTTGAGAATGAACAGATTTATGTACGATGAAACTCAGCTTTGTTTTTAATAATTTGATACATTTTGATCACTTTTCACAAGCTTATTTTGTATTTCATGATAAATCAATTTTTTATGCTTTGAGTACCATCCTTCAGCCATTTCAAAATATTTTTTTTGTCTTCGTTTCAGTTGTCATATTTATAAATTGATAGGAGTCAATGTCCTGATTAAGAATATCTGATTTTCTTTTGAAAGTTCGTCGAATAATAAGAAAAATTTTGGGCACTAAAAATAGGCCTAGAAGTCATTTTTTCGCTTATAAGACCATTATTATTCGTCTAAAACTCATTTAAGATGCGCTCATTTAACGCAAGATTTTTTTCTCTATCGGAATATACATACATATATAAATCTTCGAAAGACTATTATATTTCTCAACTGATAATTATTAGATATCGAGCCCAATGGGTTCCCATAGCTATTCACAATGATTTTTCATCCCTTTTTTAATGGCGAATCTCAAGCTGAAAATAGTCCTCTTAGAAAGAGATCGTTGAATTCTGTTTGTAATGAAAAATCTGAGCAATCCATCTAGGTCAATTATATTTTCACAGGGGCAAAAACACCACTGTGAATGACTATAGGAACCCATTTGGTCTGTTATCCGATAATTATCAGCTCAGAAACATAATAGTCTTTCGAAGACCTATATATATATATATTGATAGAGACAAAAATGCTGCATCGAATGAACCTATCTCAAATGAGTTTTAACCGAATAATAATGGTCTTAGAAACCAAAAAATGGTTTCTAAGCCTATTTTTAATGCACAAGATTTTTCTTATTATTCGACGAATACGAAGACAAAAAAAGTTTTTGGAATGCCTGAAGAATGTTACTCAAAGCATAAAAAGTTGACTTATCATGAAATATAAAATAGGCTAGTGAAAGGCGATCAAAATGCATCAAGTTATTAAAAACAAAGTTGAGTTTTATCGTACATAAGTCATATACCAATTTTACTGGATGTATCGATATTAGGGATATTTGTTAAATGCAATGTGTGTATATGAAAGTGATGAATCTGTTTTTCAAGCTTCATGAACAGATAGAGTAGTGAATCTAGAAGATTTATCGAAAGTTTAGTATAGATATCTTAACATGAGTTTCGTTTGTGTAAAAAATGTAAGATGTAAAATGCTAGATCATCATAAATAAAACGGTCATGACTTTTTTGTTATTCAAGTACAATTAAAATTTTTTTTCTAGATAATAGCCGTAAGCATTTTTCAAAAAACTTGTATATTTCGTTCAATTATCTCTACAAGTATTGCATATAGATAACATTAATTGACAGTAAGGAATTGAAACTTTTCTATCACTTACACTTTTTTCTATTATTTATCATGGCATTTTAACTATCAGCTATCACAAATAAACAAAAAAATACTTGTGTTCAATGCATAACTAGTTGAATTTCGATGATTGACATTAATATTAAATGTTTTTTTTATTTCCTATATTACCACCAGAACACGTCACTAAAAATTAATTGATATTTGTGAAAATAAGTGTTGGTTCTATATTTCTCGTTTGTATCAAAGAATTGCTTTATTTTATATGAAGTGTTAATGTAGATAATTTAAAGAGTTCGAAAACAGACCGGTTTGAATACTTCATATGTATTTTACTATTGCATTAAATTATTCAAGATAGTTCATATCAAAGTTGAGAACATGTCAAGTAGATTAATCATAAAAAAAATGTTTTTATTTAGTTATCTTAGTATTATCTTTTTTCTCTTCATTATTGTTTTTTTTCAGTTTTTTTTTCTGAATTGTAAAGACCTTGAGAAGCACGGCTTAATAGAGCAAGAGGATATGCCACGTCACATTATCACTGTCACTTTTTTCTCATTTTCTTTCCTTCCTTTTTTCCTCACTATCATTTTTTTTATATATTCATCTCTCTCTTATATAAATTTGTATTACATGTGAAATAACTCAGTAAACATCATTATCAAGAGGAACGGTTACATTAATTTTTCAATTTATTGGTATTATTAGTAGTCCGAGTGAATAATTATTTTAATTAGCAATAGTACAATCAGAAAGAGAACTAGAGAAAGATGCCATTTTCTTTAGAATATAAACTAAAGTAGTCTTTAATCTTTCAAAATTTCCTTTCTTCTGCTTATATCTTATAAAGTTTTAAGATTCTATCCTCCTTACAGGCGGTTGCCCTTTGTTACCGGCAGACGTTGTATTCCTGCTCTCTATTATAAACAGCCCCCATTATAGATAAACTGCATTGCAGTCAGGTGTGAGACAGAAATTGGTTAAGATGATTTGCATTCGGTCTTCCTCATCTAAAGCTTTGCTGCAAATCTCTATTTATAAAACTAGAGTAATAATAGTGAAAAAAGTTTGGAGTAAAATATATTCTAGCTCATATGAATATGTGAGTTCCATATTTTAGCTCCAAAGGAACTGCACCGACAAGCTTTTTTTTTACTTTGCTTTACTTATGAAAGAAAAAAATGCTAGCCTCAGATATTTTCATACTGTTACTAATTTTAATTTTTTTCCAGCGTATTGCGTTATAATTTATAAGAGGAAAAGCTACTAGAGAAAGAAATTAGTCTTACCCTTGAATAAAGCTCAAATAGAGAAGACAACTAGATGCATGAGCTCTCAAATTTTTATGTAAGAGGATAGATGCTATCTGCTAAATATATCTTCAGGTTTATGTGGAAGAAAAAAAGAATTAATTTTACATAGCACGCATTTATCTCACTTCAACTGAAAGTCTTTTTCATGAAGGAATTTAAAGTGCACGCTAGACGATAATTAAAAATATATACGTACATTATATATGAGATATTTATATTTATGCAATGATTGACTTAAATGTAAACATAGAAAAAAAAACTGTTAACTGCTAATTAATACCCTATCTTTCTATGCTATTTGATCAAACTTCAATTGAAATAAGAAAAATAAAATTTGAATAAAATCTATTTTATTTGCACATGTTACGGTTCTGCTAATGCTTATTTTAAAAGTAGGTGGATGAAGATACATCGAATTGTGTATTACAGGATTTTTTAATATATGTTTCCTAAGGTTTTTAATTGGTCTTTTTAAGAACAAACTTCTCTGGTACGTTGTTTACATTGAATTTTATATTATCAATTATAGATTCAAATTACTAATCGAAGATCTACAAATTGCGAAAGGCTGGAAGAAATAATATATATTTCAATCGAGTTTCTAATACGATTTTTCTAGGAATTTCTTTGAAAAAAGCTGCCTTTTATCCTACTTTCTCCTTGCACTAAAGAAAAACATTTTTTTATTTGGTTAGAAAATTGAATAGATATGTTTCAGGAACTAATTTTAGAAAAGCGTACAATATATGATTCAATGCATCTTGACTTCCGTTTTCCAACGGTTATAACCACAGTTCTCTACCTTATTTTTATTAAAAGCTTTTTAAAAAATACTTCCTAGCATTAACGTAACCGTGACACATGCAAACAAAATAGATTTTATTATTATCATTTTAGTTGAAATTTAATCAAATAGCATAGAAAGATAGAGTATATTATTTACTATAACTTTTGGACTGCCCTACGTACATATACTTTTAGAAGTTTCTTAGTATTTGGAAAAAAAAAGAAAGAATTATAAAATTTATATAAAAGTAATAATTAATGAAAAGTTTATTGTAAGACTAGGAAAATAATAAAAGATTTTTTTTCTTTCATTAAGTATTTATTTAAAAAGAATGATAAACATGCGAAGATTTTATTGTATACTTAGAAAAATAACAAAAATCTTTTTTTTATATATCAAGTAGAAGGACATCGCTTTCAAATAAATCAAAGCATGAGGAAGTTGCTCAAGGTATCTGAAATACAAAAATGCATTAGTTTCTACCAATGAAATACGTAAGATTACTAAACTTTATTAACATAAATCTCGATCATACTAAATATTTTAATACTAAAAATTTCAATTACTACATTAATGTAGATGTGTAATTAAAATGCAAGCATTGAACTATCAAAAACACTCGAGTATTTATTTAAGTCGAAGTAGTCAGCTATTCTAATTAATTAATTTTTCGATCTGATACAATGTGTAAGTTAACTATCTTAAAAAGAAAACGTGTGTGTGAGCCATACACAATGATAATAATCATATCATTACATATAAAATTGTGTTTTTAAATATTACTTTCTCGTGTTGATAAATCATTAGAACAATTTATAAAAGAGTAATTCGTCTTACTCGATTATTTAGATTTGATTAATTCTTTTTTTTTTTTATTAATGATATTGATATTATTCTATTATTATTTACTAATTATTAATGAAATATTAGTAGTAGAAACAATAAAATATATAAAATTTTCAACAAGTTGTAATGCATCCGAATATCTTGATTTAGAAAATTTAATTGGTTCATTACATACATATGTACCTAATTATGGGTATCTTATTGTATATAATATGGGTTTAACAAATGAACAAAAAAATTTATTAAAAAGATATGAAAATATTGAAATTGTTTCATCAACACATATACATTCGGAAAATATTGAAAAAATTAATGTTAATCATGAATTTATTTTAATTAATAATAAACTTTATAATCAATATAATCAAGGAAAATATAATTATATAATATCAATACGAAAAAAAATTTTTCTTGCTATAGTTATTCCATTTATTGAAAAACAATTAAATCAATTAATAAATCAATTAAATATGAATAAATATTATAAACCATGTTATAATAAATCTAATTCAATTGATTTAATTTTTTATTCAAATAAAAATATTTTAGAATTTAATAATATTTTAAAAAAATTTAATTTTTTATATCAATATTATAATAATATTTATTATATAAATGCTAATTTAACTGAAAAAGAAGATCGCTATCCAATTGGTAGTGCTTATATGTGGAAAAAATTATTTATAAATGAACAATTTAATTATATATCATTACGTTATCATGGTTATACACATTTTTTTCTTATGGAACCTGATACACGACCTATACGTTCATATTGGTTAGATGCTATTATTGAAAAAATAAATCCTCAATATAATTATGATTTATATATATCAACAAAATGGTGGATGATTGGATCAATATATCGTGGTACAAAATTAATAGGAAATGATTTTATACATATAAATGGTAATGCATTATATCATCTTTCATTAGATTTTATTTTTTTTATTAAAAATGTTTCATATGAATATCCATATAATTCAGATAAATCTATGGGATATGATCTTGATTTATTTTTATATTTATTTAAACATATTGATATAGCAAAAAAACATTGGCATAAATTTCAATTTACAGATTTAATACAAAATTGTTGGCATACGGGTTGTAATGATACAAATATTGAATTTATATATAATAATCCAAATACATATCTTATACATGGTTATAATATTCAACAAAATACATATGAATATACATCGAATAATATTTATTATATCATTTTTATAGGAGTCATTTTATTTATTATTGCACAATTTCGATGTTATCGAAGACGATTTTATTGTAAATTATTTAAATATATACAATAAAAGAAAATTTTGTTTTTGTAATCAATTTTCATGTAATTAGGATTTTGATGATGAGAGATTAGCTAATCAGATTCTATTGAATAGAATGCAGATAAAGGGATAATAGTTAGACTCGAATTGACTGTAGAGTAGTAGCTATAGACATGATTTCAAACTCATTGGAATTATTTGAGATTAGATGAATACAGATCTTAACTTTGATATTATAAAGTTTTCAGTCTCAATTTAAAACAACTATTAAAAAAATTCTTTTAATATATTACTTAGGACATACCAAAAGTTCTGATCACGATGTTTTTGGAATATATAATAAGCTTCAAGAAACTTTCTTTCTATATATAGTCTAATAGAGAAAGGAATGCGAAGATTTTTCTATGCTATTTGATCATATTTTAACTAATATAATGATAATCAATTTTGAACAAAGCGTTTTTTTCGTTATGATTTATGCGTGGTCATAGTACTAGATCACAATGAATGAAACAGGTTGGCTTTCAATTCCTCAAACAAAATATACTATAAATCTCTACCATTTTGTATAAGGCCACTTATTTGATAGTTGTATTTTTTGTTTCCAAAATTTCGTCCCTACAAAAATTGGTCACATAGAATTTTCTGTTTTTTTTTTAAAAACTATTACAAGAAGTTTTACTATGAATGTTGCGGAGTTATTCATGATGCATCTTGTGATGTATTTTATTTTCTTTTGATAAAGCATATCAGATGATGAAACGATGAAATAACGTGTATCAGAAACATTATTTGCATGATTAAAATCTAATCGTTCAGAATTTTGCCAATTTTGGAAACAAATATGTGAAGTAAAATCATATGCTAACAATAAAGAATATTTCTTTAAAATAAATCTAATCATAATAATAAGAAGTAGTTTATCAAAATTTACTTTATGGTTGTTATGGTTATTAAAGTCTACAAGGATGTTGAAAAAGAAAAACCCACTATATCGAAGTGGGTCATTTTTGTATCATAAAGTTTTACTGATCTTATACTTATTTTAATTTTATTTTTATTAATTAGAAGTATTATGTATAATTTAACTCAACTAGTTATGACAATCACCGAAAGAAAATTTTTAAAGATCAGATATAATCAAATCAATTGAAGATGAAAAAAAGTACTTTTGTATGATCTTTGTCAATTATTTTCAATGAAAAACGGGATAGGTTAAGTGCATTTTATCAGTTTCTTTTGATTTATGATGTCTACGAGTCAACGAATGCGATATATAACAGATTATTGTTATTTTTTTCAAGATGTATGACATTCAACCTGGAAAAAACCAAAATCAATATATGGTAAAGACATAGATAACACTAAAGAAAAAAATTCTTTTTAATCTCTCAAGTTTATCTACTAAAAAAACGGAAGAAGAGACCATATAAATACTGTTGCTAAATGCAATATTTCCCCTCAATCCAACATATAAACACAGAATGCATTCATTGCTACTTCTATCTGTGATTTGTTGTAGCCTGGTACATGGAAACATTTTTGATGTATCCAATTGTCCTCCGGGATATTTTTGTTTAAGCAGATCTATTACACCTACTCCTTGTCCTGCTGGCACATGGAGCAATGCTGGTGCTCAACAATGTACGCCTTGTGAAAACGGATATTATTCCACAACACCTGGATCATCTTACTGTATTGCCTGTGAACAAGGACATTTCTGTGAATCAGCTCATTTACCTCCTGAACCGTGTCCATTAGGAACATACAATCCAAAACTAAATCAGACCGAGTGTCTTCCATGCAGTCTTGGAACGTATACACCTTCACGAGCTTCAACAAAATGTACAGTTTGTCCGGCAGGATCATCTTGTTCAGAATCTGCTGTATTACCAGAACAATGTTCTCCAGGTGGATAGATATACCTTTAAACTATAATCATTTTTTCCTATGTTTTATTATATTACTTTTGTAGGTAATTTTAGTATTTCTGGTCAAATATCATGTAAGCTCTGCCCCGATGGATTCTACGCTACAAAAAATGGATCAGTACAATGTAATGCATGTCCAATTGGACATTACTGTTCACGTACAGATGAAGAACCAACACCATGTATGCCTGGAACAGCCAATGCCTTTCAAGGTCAAACAGCTTGTACACCATGTTCCAGTGGCAAATATAGTGCTTATGCTGGTGCTATAGAATGTAGTTTATGCCCCATTGGTAGTTACTGTGATAAACCAGATGAACTACCAAAACCATGCTCAGCTGGATCTTTTTGCTTGGAAGGACAAGCCGAGGGCACACCATGTCCAACGGGTTATCAAACAACATTATCAGGACAAAGTTACTGTAGGATTTGTTCTCCTGGTATATTTAGCATATTCAAAAGCTTAACATAAAATTATTTCTTTTTTTAATTTAGGACATTATTGTCCAAATCCATCTGAAAATCCTATTCTCTGTCCACCAGGTTATGCAAATGCTCACCATGGTCGTGTAGAATGTGATCGTTGTCCAAGTGGAACTTTCGCAAATGGTGCTGGCTCAGCTTACTGTATTCTTTGTCCACCAGGATTTATTTGTCCTAGTACTCGTACATCACCGATTTCCTGTCCTTTGAACAGAGCTAGAGGACAAACAGTTTGTCTCACTAAATAAACACAACAGTTAATGAATAATCAAGAATCCGATTTAGTTGTATATTTAATTCTTTTTTTAAAAAATATTCATTCAAATAAAATCTTGGAAAAATAATTAGATACTTTTTACTCATTTCAATAAATTTGATAAGTAGCAAATTTATTTTCTTAATGTCCAATGAGAAATGAGTAGCTAACAAAAAGACCTTGTGCAAATAGAATTGTCTTCCGACCATAAATCCTTCACTTTTATGAAGCTACAAAACATGAAAGATTCGTCTGGTATAATAATCATAAACAAAAATTTTCTTTTACTTAGTTTAAAATAAAGCGTGATACTTTTCAATGTCTTACTGCTTACGATCTCTCTCTAATTTTATCTGATCGAATTGAAATTTTTATTAAAGATACCTGAGACTCTTGTTCAAAGATATAAGCCATCATTTTTGTTTTTGACTGTGATATTAAATATATAAGATTCTGAAAACAAACAATTCCACTATAACTCTTTTCTAGAGAAACCTGCTGAAATATTTGTTAAATCTTTTTTTCTTCAAACATATAATTCTTCAAAAATGTAATGCAATTAAATTTATTAAATAATGATTCAGAAAAAAAATATTATTTTTCACTAAAAATTTTAAGACTTATTTATTCAATTAGATCTACTCAAATATCATTAGTATTTGAAGTTCTATTAATTAATTTAATAGTAACTACATATGTCAGTAGTGAAACGTATATATTCAAGAAACATACATATATTTTTTTTCTTATAAAGAACGCATCAAAATCAACATCTGATAAATATAGATTGTGTAATTTCTCTTATATGTTAATAGTATAAAGAAAAGAAAAATCGATTATAATAATAATAATAATAAATAGAGTGGAAGACATATACAGAAGAAAAAGAAAAAAAAACTTGAATAATTAATTAATTAACTTGTCGCATTGAATAAGAAGAAAAAAAATATTTCAAATGCGATGATATTATATATCACATAATCTGACTTATTCGTGTGTTTCTATATTTATGTCAATGATTTTTTAACACTTGTCATTGGTATTGTTCGTATAGGTATACGACTTTTTGTATTTATATTTGATGAATTTGGTGATGATATAATATCATTTGATACTGATCGAAGTATTGTTATTGTTGTAGAAGATGTTGGAGTTTCTAAATTGGTACATGGTATTGATGATTGAGTATTTGTACTACTTAATGATGATGTTGAACCACCAGTTGATGTTGATTGACGTTGTAAATTTGATGTTGATGATGATATTGTTGAATTAAATGATGAACGTCGATGATTAGTTGATACAGGTGGTTTAGTTCGAATTTTTGTTGGAGGATTTAATATTAAACGTTGAGTACGTGATTGTGTATTAATTGTTGTTGCTGTTGTTGTTGTTGTTGTTGTTATTGGTTTTAATATAGGTGCAGTATTTGGTCGAGTTTTTAAAGAATTTATTTTTCCATTTAATAATGAAGTATTTGTAATAGGTTGTTTATTTCGTGAAGAACCGATACGAGGTACGACATTATTTATAGGTACAGAAACCTGTAATTATATAAACAAAGATAAGAAAAATTTGGTTTTCTTTTTTATCAAAGTAAATATTTACTTTTGTTGGTTTTATTTCTTTTTTCTTTTCAATAGTAGATTCATTTGTTGTTATAGGAGGTTTAGATACTATAATTGGTTTTTTCTTTACTGTAACTATTGGTTTTGATTGTATTAATTCTTCAGTTTTATTCGTTGAAATATCAAGTTTTACATTAGTATCGACTAATTTCTTTGTTGTTGTTGTTAAATTAGTAGATGAATCAGTTGTTTTTGTTATAATTATAGGTGCTGTTGAACGTGGTTCACCTTTAAGATTGAGTAGTATTGACTTTTCTGCATATTCTTTAACCTAAATAATATAAATTAAATAAAAGAGAAACATTTTTTTTTATTATACTTTATTTAATTTAAGTTCATCTAAATCAGTTAAATTAGGAAGAATATGTTTTTCACCAAGACATTTCCATAACATTCCAAGACTTTCAAATGCACTATCACGTACACTTGAATCTGCTTCTCCTGTATTCTAAAAAAAACACAAATTTTTAAATATTTTATTAAATAAAACGAAAACAAACTTCAAAAAAATCTATATACTTTAATTAATGCTGTTAAATATATTTTTAATGTTTTTTTTGGTAATGTTGATTGTGTAGCCATAGAAAAACATTTCGTAAGAAATAGTTGAGTAGATTGTCGAACAATTGGTGTTTTATGAGCAAGAATTGTTGGAACAACTTCGGAAAATTGTTCAAGATTAGTCTAAATTATATAATAAAAATAATTTTTTTATTTGAATAGAATAAGTAAAAAGAGAGATCTCCTGAACTATCAAGACAAACTTAATTATTCTATATAAAAACAATAGCTCAAAATAAGGATTAGCTACGGAATATACAATACAATATACAAAAAAAATGGATATGAATAAATCTTAGTGTAAATACACAAATTAAGCGTAGACAGATATGATAGATTAAGATAATTAACAGTATACGAAGACAAAAAGATTTATATTATATGAACTATAGTAATGCGAAAAATCCAAAACTAATAGAAGTTTGAATTGTAAAATATTTAAAAAAAAGAAATACTAACTGCAGGATAAGCAGCTTCACATGTTTCACGTAATACTTCGATAACATTAGTTTTTTTCTCTCGACATCGATCAAGACAAACTTCAATTATCTAAAAAAAAAATCATTAATTCATCAATTCATATCAAAAAACGAAATACTCACACTAACTGCATAATTTTTAAATGTTTTTCTTAAACCTTTAGCTAATGCTGACAAACATTTCGCAGCAACAAGAACAACAGGTATATTACTATCTTTAACAATAATCTATTAATAAAAATAAAACAAAAGATTTTAAATTAATTTTAAAAATTTTTACTTTTTTTAATATTTTAATAAGTTCTGAATAATCACTCTCTGATGTTGGTTTAGGATTTTGATTAAGTATTGTTAATAAATCATCAAGAGCTTCTTTTCTATCTTTCCATTGTTTTGATTCCTAATTAATAAAATATAATAAAGAATAATTATATATTTTTATTTATTTTATTTTTACAATTTTTTCATAAAAATCTTTTGATAATCGTTCAAGAATATTCACTGGTTCGATTAATTCAAATGGATCTATATCTTCTTGCACTAAAAAAATAAATTAAATTATAAGAAAAAAAATATATATATATAATTTACTTTCAATATTATTATCTTCAACAAATACAGATGAAGTTACTGTTATTTCTTCCATTTTTTCTTTAAGATCTTGTTGTGAACGAAGAAAACGTGTTTGTCGAGGTTTATCAACACCATTTAAATCTAATTTATCAAATTCAACTTGTAATTCTTGCATCTAAATTTAACATTTAAATAACAAAGATCATCTACGAAATTTGTATACGAGGAGAAATTGAAATTATATTTGCGATATATTCATTATATGATTGTAAATAATTATAGAAGTTTTGATATTGTATCTGATTTATTTTTATTTCTTATGAAAATTATTAAAAAGTATGACACGTTTATTGATTTTTTTGTACATTAAATCTATTTTGAAAGTATCGGAAAACTTCATACTGAAGTCTCAGCTGTGTACATATTTTTGAACATAATGAATACCAAATTATTTTGATTCTGTCTGTATGTATCTGTGTCAAGTTAAAGGCCAAAAAAAAAGGCTACAAGGAGAAGTATGGAGGTACCCATAGATCGTCAAATGGTATCCTACGGGGATACCTATAGGTCTTCACAGTCTATCCTATGGAGGCACCTATGCATCCTCAAGGACCGTATTATAATGTATACACAACCCCTGTAGAGTGTAAAACAATACAGGGATAAGGTTAGAAGAGACATTATAGATATAAGACTATAAAAATACGTGTAATATAAGAGTATGGGACGGCAAGGGTTCGATCTGTATACATATGTCTGTTATCGGATAAAAAGTTAAATGTCTGAAGTCATACATTCAAGAAGGTGCCAACCGTGCATTATGCATGTGTTCTTACTAATTCATATATATTTCAAATTTCTATCTAACATTTTTTTATGATCTTTATATATATATATATATAACTTTTTGAATATTAGAAAAAAAATTACTTGAATAGGTTTAACATTTTGTATCATTGGCATTAATGTTTGTTTTCCAATCCATTTATAAATTTCAATAATTAATAATTTTGATTCGTCACGTACACTTTTATCTCGATCATCAAGTAATGGTATAACTTGTTTAAGAAATGGTTTTATTGGAAGAATTTTTGAACCAAATTGTCTTACAAAATAAAAAATAAAAAATAAATTTTTTTTCTTTAAATCTATTAACTTACGATAAACCTTTTCGAAGTATTTCAAGACAAGCTTGAACTATTTTTGGTTGTTTATTTTCAAGACCTTTAACAAGTTCGTCTTCAATTTCAATTTGTTTTTCAATTTCAATATACATCAATAATATATCAAATGCTCGTTCTTTCATTTTTAAACGTGCATTTAAACATTTTGCAATTAAACCAGAAGCAACATCATTTACAGTTCTATTTTCAAAAACAAACCAATGAAATATTTGACAATATAAAAAAAAATCTAAATTCTTTACTTTCCAGCTATATTTGCTTCTTCAACAAAAGCAAATACAGCATCAAGTGCTTTTTCACGTGCATTTTCATTTGAATCAATAACAAATTTCTTCATAAGATTAACATATTTATTAAATTCAGGACTTTGATCAGAATTTTGTGTACGAAATAATTTTACACATTCTTCATAACCCGTCATACGAGCTTTCCATGCCTATTAAAATAAATATATATTTAACAAAATCAAGAAAACTTTTAAAATACCTTATGTTGAACTTTTTGATCAGATGACAATTTTTGCCATTCATTATCATCATTATTACTACCACCACCACCGACAGTTGCCATCTAGAAATGAACTAAAACCTTGCAAATAAAAAATAATGATGAAAATGAGCTATTAATCATTCAATTAATGAATAATTATAAATGTATACAATGACAATATTATAACATCAATTACATCGATTTCTCGTGAGACAAAAGAAATAAAAAACGAAATGATAGTTCAATTGATTCGATAGATTGAATCATCTATGATAGACAACCAATCAATGAATTGATATTATGATTCATTCAATCTAATATAAGGTAAAAATGTAATACGAAATTTTTTTTATTGAAATATCAATTAATATAATTATATATTAGTAAAATATTATTGGAAATTTATTCAACCTAGAATAATCATAGATGTCTCTATTTCTTGATAAACAATATTAACTCTTTGAGTATCACTGCTCACCTAATTTCTCACGGGACTGATGAAAGGATATTTTATTCATTTCTATGAGAAAGTATGACCATGAATGAAAAATTTGATTGAGAACTATGTTAAAGTAATTTTTAGAATATCACGAAAGACAGAAACATGAGTATTTTTATAGAGCTTTTACTGATTTTTAACCAAATAAAAGATACGAGGTTAACATTGTACTATGATCGTTTATCTTTTTTCTTTTCATTATGACCTAACAAAACAATACAATATAATATGACATAAATATTTCTTATCACTTATCTATATAATATTCTATTTCATAAGATTTATCTTAAATTGTTCTTATTTATTTCTTTATTTTGTTTTTTAATACACTATCAATTTTAAAATGGATACATTATGTATTCATCATCATTCTGATGGTATATCTGATGAAGATATTAATTTATGGCTTAATGGTGTTGTTCCACCGATATATTTATCAAATGGTGAAAAGCCATCATTAAATCCAACACGACAAGCACTTGAACAAACTTTAACTGGTTTAGATAAAGCAAAACAACCAACACTTACATTTGCATCAGGTTTAGCAGCTGCAACAACAGTTTGTTTAACATTATTAAAAAAAGATGATCATGTTATTATTGTTGATGATGCTTATTCAGGAACAACAAATCTTTTTAAGTATTTTTAATTAATAAAAAATAAAATATTTTTATTTTTTTTTCAATTTTATTTTAAGAGAATGTTTAAGTCGTTGGTCAATTCATTCATCATTTATTAATTTATCAAAATCTCCTTCAATAATAACTGAATATTTTCGTTCAAATACTCGTCTTATTTGGCTTGAATCCCCATCAAATCCATCAATTCGTTTAGTTGATATTAATGAAATAACAAAAATTGTTCATTCATATAATTCATCAATAATTATTGTTGTTGATAATACATTTTCTTCACCTATTAATCAATCACCATTATTACTTGGTGCTGATATATGTCTATCATCACTTACAAAATATATAAATGGACATACAGATGTTATTGGTGGTTGTTTATCAATGAATCGAAAAGATTTATATGAAAAATTTCTATTAAGTCAAAATTTATTTCATATGAATTTATCACCTTTTGATTGTTATTTAGTTCGACGTGGTTTAAATACACTTGCTATACGAATGCGTCAACATATTAAAAATGCATATCATATTGCACAATTTCTTGAAAACCATTCAGCTATTGAACGGGTTTTTTATCCAGCATTAAAATCTCATCCACAACATGATATTTATTTAAAACAAGGTGGAGCATCAGGCATGTGTAGTTATATATTAAATCAAAATGCTGATATTAAACAATTTCTTATGTCATTAAAATTATGTACAGTAGCAGTTAGTTTAGGTGGATGTGAAACACTTATTGAATCACCAGCATTAATGACACATCGTTCAACACTTTATGCAATTGATAATCAAGAACAAATATCAGAGAAATTAATTCGTATGTCTGTTGGTTTAGAAAATGTACAAGATATTATTAAAGATTTAGATCGAGCTTTAAATCAATCGATTAATCAAGATAAAAAAAATAATAATTATGATGATAATGATTGGCAATTAATTGAAGAAGCAAAACGTACATATCGTCGTTTATATCAACCTCATTTACATGTTGTAGCAGCTGCTTTACGTACAACTTCTGGTCTTATTTATTCAGGTATTAATTTTCAATCATCTGTAATGATATGTGGAGAAGTAAGTGCTTTATCATCAATGGTTAATGATGGTCATCGAGATTTAGAAACAATTGTTATATTACATGGTTTTGATGATGATAAAAATCATTTTGAAATAATTCAACCTTGTAATAAATGTCAAGAATTAATTAAAAATTTTAATATTAATACTCAAATTATCATGGGAACAATTGATAAACCTTATCGAAAATTAATAACTGATTTAATACTATCAAAAACATTAGAATAATAATAATTTTAGAAAAGAAAATAATCGAACATCAATTGAAATCAATCCTATTTAATCATAACTATGTAGTGGTAGGATAAATGATGCTCTATTTTTCTATGTTATTTGATCACTATTCGATTAATATTATAATAATAAAATTTTGATAAGAACTATTATTGTTTAAAACTTAACCTTTTATTAAGATAGATTGATTAGTTACGTTTTACATTTCAATTTTCAATCATTTTATACATTGCATTAAAACACAAAATGTAGTGTGAATACAGATGTAGATGCTTTTAAAAAAAAAGTCTTTGAAGTAATACAAATAATTAGCTAAACTTCCTATTACAAAAACACATGCAACTATTAAACTAAAAAGATAACATTATCATCAATTAGGTGTTATTAATAACCTTATTCGAATGTTGATTGAACTAGAAAATACACAAGCTTTGGCTTAATCATATTAAAAGATAAATTTGAACTTTTTGAAGCAGTAAATCTTATCAGTGCATCCAACCTTCTTACCACCACTTATGTCTTTTGTCACATTAAAGAAAGGAAATGAATGTTATTCCAATCAAATATGAGATTTACTTTTTCTATTATTCAATATTCATTTTATGATAAAAATAAAAATATAATTTATTTATAAATTTTTTTTGTTTATTGTTTAAAAAAATTCATTAGTCTTTATTTTAATCATTTACGCCATATGAATGCAAATAGTTTTAATTTCAGTAAATACTTCTTCAGAATATGGATATCCTTCACGTCCAATTCCACTATTTTTAATACCACCAAATGGCATTCGAAGATCACGCATCATCCAACAATTAATCCATGCTGTGCCACACTAACAAAAACAAAAACAATTAATTATTTTAACTTTCTTTTTTTTTGTCTTATCCTTACTTCCATTTGAGAAGCAATACGATGAGCTCGACTAATATTTTCTGTCCATACACAACCACAAAGACCATATTCAATATTATTTGCTCGTTCAATAACCTATAATAATAATAAATAAATAAATTTTTCTTTTTTGTATTCTTGTAAAATTTTTATACTTCTTCTTCTGTATTAAATGGTACAATACAAACAACTGGTCCAAATATTTCTTCCGTCATTAATTTTGATTTATCATCAACATTTAAAATAATTGTTGGCATTATATAATAACCTTTATTTAATTTTTTTATATTTTCATCCATTTCACCAGTTATTATAACTTTATGTCCATTTTCTCGTGCTAATTCAATATATTTTTCAATTTTATTTTTATGTTCTTTACTAACAACAGGACCCATTTTTGAATTATCATCAAATGGATCACCTACTTTTAATTTTCTAATCAAATAAAAATTTTTAAATTAATCTATTTTTTGTTTTATAAATATACTTAGTTTCCAATATAAATTTTTCAATAAATTCATCATATATACCTTGTTGAACATATAATCGACTTGTACATAAACAAATTTGACCAGAATTTTGAAAACATGATCTAAATATATTAGTTTTTTTTTTTTAAAATAATACGTTGCTTTTTTATGTTTATATACCTAACTAAAACAGGAAGACATTTGGAAAGATCAACATCATTAAATATAATTCCTGCATTTTTTCCACCCATCTAAAAGTATTTCTTTCTTTTTTTTTTCTATAAAGAAAATATTTGATTTTTTTAATACTTCAAGTGAAAGTTTAACAGGTAAATGAGATGTTGCTTTTTTTATATGATAACCTGTAATTGTACTACCAGTAAATGATATAACATTGACATCAGAATGAGTAATAAGAGCTTGACCAGCTCGTGGACCAACACCAAAAACAAAATTAACAACACCGGGTGGAAGTTCTATATACATATATAATCATTTATTTTTCTATATAAAAAAGAAATCGTTGAGAAGACCTAGATAATAATTCTAATTAACCTAAGTGTTTTGTTTTTATCCTTGAATATGATGAACATCAGCGTTAAGTTAGGAATTACTTTTCTTTGTTTCTTATTATAAAAAGTTCATGGATATAAATTTGTTTATGGTGTAATGAGTTGTATGTTATTAACAGAAGTGTTTATTATATTTTCATTCATTTGAAATTAATATAAAGAAAAATGTAACGAGCGTGGTTTTTTTTTCCAATTCTAGACAATTGAATATTAATATAATTATTTGTAAATATTTTATTTTATTTAATAATGAATAATAATGTTACAATAAATATTCATATGACGAATAATTTTTTTCGTCAATATTTATTAGGAGAATCATTAAAACATATTTTTATTCGATTAATGCTTATTATATTAGTTATTATTATTATTTGGTGTTTTATGATACTTATTTTATTTATATCTATGAAATATCAACGAAGAAAACAAGTACAAAATTTATCAAATCCTCATCATCATTTATATGATAGTACATTAAATATAAAAAATCCTCAATTAAATAATTTTAATCATAATTATCGATATAATTCATCACGACTTACAATACCATCAATAAAATATCGTTTAATTCATCAAATGTCATCAAAATCAAAACAAAAATATTTTATTTCATCAAATACAAATCAAATTCAAACAACTATAGAATCACTAACAAATCAATCTTTAAATTCTAATTATAAAACATCTATCATCAATAAAAATGATTTACAATATCATAATACAACTAATAAATTAAAAAATTTTCATATTATCAATACTAATTCAATTGAAACAAGACCGTATATATCCAATATTATTAAAAATATTCCAATAGTAAAATTAATTATAAGAAAATAAATAAATCCTAATTAATAATTTTGTTTTTAGATCAAACAAAGATCGTTTATAAAAAATCAAAATTATTTACAAGGAAATACAATTGAAAATCCTTTATTAATATATGATTTAACAGCTAATAAACGACGACATACAGTATCAAATGATGAAACAATAAATACTGATAATCATGTATCAAATTTACCATTAGTTATGATTACAGATACAAATTCATCATATACAGATATTCTTGAATTAGAAGCATTCGAAGATAAACCTCGTTTAGTATCTGACATTGAAAGACGTTTAATTCATCAATTAAGAGCATCCTATCAACCCCGACATTCAACATAAATCATACCTGCATCAATAAATACTTGAGCAAGCATACCAGCTGTAACAGAAGTAAATTCACTTGGTTTACATACACAAGTACAACCAAATGCAATACATGGCGCTATTTTCCATGTTAATAAATATAAAGGTAAATTCCATGGACTAATTAATACAGCAACACCTAATGGATTTCGTGTTGTATAACTTATAACATTCGGTATTGTTGCATGTTGAGTACAACTAAATAAAAAAATAGTTTTTTTTTTTCAAATTTTATTAATAAATAAATAATATATTACGTTTCACGACTTTGCATTAATGCTGTTGCAAAAAAA
>JAJEKB010020218.1:0-32487 GCA_022393335.1 Macrotrachela quadricornifera
AAAAAAAAATGATTTTAGCAATACATTACTAGTATATGAGATTAACCTTTTTGCACTTGTCGATGAAAAAACTGAAGGAGTGCATGATTTGCATTCGGATCTTTTGTTCGAACTCGCGTTGGGCGAATATAGTTATACATTTAAATAGATCTTCCAGATTTCGATGATAAAAGCTGTTCACAGAAATGAAAGAACTTTATCACGACTTCTGTCTGTCGAAATTCGATATTTCAAATAGTTCGATTCTTTGACGAATATTATCAAGTTCAGAACTTGTAAAGTTAGTCGATTATCTAACAAATCTTTGCTTAAGTAGGTCAAGTCAGAGGCCAGACATGTGAAGATTTTGTTGAATATAATCAATGTTCAGTGAACATTGCTTGCGGCTGTCTTCAACTGGCTGGAAATAACAACGAAGTTGTTTGTGCCTACCTTTATCCCGGTTGTTCCGAATTAGTCTCATGTGCCACTGACAATCGAACCTGTTATGAACCTGACCATACATGTGTTAATCATCCACGATGCCAAAACTATCCGGTGTGTTATCCGACTAACATGTTTGATGAAACTATATGTCCACCGATTCCTTCAACCACAACAAGTAAGCAATAAAAGTAGAAAGTATATGCATTAAATAGTTTTTCATAAACTAGCTTCTCATCCACCACCGACAACTGATGTTGATATTTGTGCGAGTGCAACATTGGATCAAAAAGGTATCACTGTGGCTGGAGGAAATAAGCAGGGATCGGAATTGAATCAACTCATTATTCCCTATGGATTATTTATTGATGATAATAATGCCATCTATGTTGCGGATACTTACAATCACCGAGTGGTCAAATGGGAATCTGGAGCTTCGACTGGTGTTGTTGTGGCTGGTGGCAACGAAAAAGGCAGTCAGAGTAATCAATTAAATGTTCCGTCAAGCGTTGTTGTCAATAAGAATGGAACCATATTTATTTGTGATCGTGATAACAGACGAGTGCAACAATGGTTGAAGAATGATCATCAAGGGCAAACATTTATTTCTGATATTTCATGTTTCGGACTAGCAATAGACAACAATGGATCATTGTATGTCAGTGACGTAGACACGTTTAATGTAACGAAATGGCCTGGTGATCAAATAGTAGCAGGTGAAAATGGACAAGGAACTGGTTTAAATCAACTCACGAGTCCTTGGCATCTATTTGTCGATCGAAATCAGTCGGTTTTTGTAGCTGATATTTACAATAGTCGTGTAATGAAATGGCCTGTCGGTAGTTCAGAAGGTCTTGTTGTGGCTGGTGGAAATGGACCAGGAGATAGTACAAATCAGTTGAAATCGCCGGTTTCAGTGATTGTTGATCAAATGGGTACAGTCTATGTTCTTGAATATGGAGACCGTGGAGTCATGCGTTGGTTCAAAGATATGAAGGCTGGAAACATCATCATTCGTGGACTCATTGACGGTATGGAAGTAGCTCACTTTGATTTAGCACTAGATCGGTATGGAAACTTGTATGTAGCCGATGGTGGCGTTGATCGTATTCAAATGTTCGCAATTGACAAAAGTTCTTGTTTGACATGTAAGTTAACAGTAATCTTACTCATTGTTTTATTAAATTTGATGTGCCTTTTAATAGCACCTATTTCCAGCTAAGATCAATTTTGCGAAAGGAAAGTCGTACAACAAAAAATCCATCAGTTTATGCGAAAAGGTTTGTAATAATTAAGAATTTTATTGAATAAATTAACGTGAAGAATGTACTATATTCGTTTAACAAAGAGAGTATCATGAATGATTGTTGTGACTACAATGGAAGATATCTTTCTTATATTGCTTATTATTATTATATGCTAATCTATTCTACGTACCTTAATGTAGCATTTCTAGTATGATTACACAATGAATGCTAAAAATACGAAATATATTTGAATATAATCTGCTTTTCCAGACTGACAGTTCACTCATAACTTGAGTTTCAGTAATTTCTCACGATTTACCCTCAAAATAAAAAGTCAAAATGAAAGAATATCTTCATTTCACACTTTGAGTTCTTACTTCAAAGTGTGACTACTTTCTGCTTAAAGGAAATGTGTCCAGAAAAGAGCGATAGACCAATTCTAAATTAATAGATTGCTATTTTTTCTTTTCAAGATAACATATTTTCATCGTCTTCCTTCTCATTCATATTACGATCTTATCTATTGATGTGTCGTACTCAGAACATATTATCGGATACAAGAGAGAAAGATGAACCAGTGCATAATTATAATTACTGTTTTTCTGGCTTTTCATGTCTGCTCCTTGCCGAACATCTGAGGCATTAGAACCCTAAACAAAGCGAAACTATTTAGAAAATATTACCTCAACAAATTATGTGCTGCCTTTTTAAGAAATCAGAAAAATAATGAACTTCATGTTTCAAACTGTAAATGGAGGTACCTGCATGAAGCATACAGGTAATAACGCTTTCAAGACTAAAATTTGTCAAACCATAGCGCTGCGCATTTCGTAAACGATTATTTTTGACCAAATACAGTACAACAACAAACTGAGTTACGGTCTTCTCCTCTTCTACTACATAACTAAAGGACAGAGATGGATATGCTGACAAAATCGATCCTATTGAAAATGTGTAACGCTTTTCACTATTACTCGATTTGATACGAATGTCATTGTTTTGTGTTTAGATAGCTCTTAGCCAACAGCTACTGGGACTGAATTTTTTTGAGATTTATCTGTATTTATTAAAAAATCTCTTTACATTTTAAGATAAATTCCACACAGCCTCTTAGGTGCGGATGAAGGCAAAGATGAAAGAAAAAAGCTCAATTGAAGGTACGAAAAAAACGTGATACAATTAATAAATCTTCATTAAATAAATAATTCCTGTGCAAAAATGAATCCTAAAAACATTAATCCTGGTAATCTCTTCTCAATGTGTACAAGGTATATAAAACAGACAATTTTGTTATAAATAAGGATGGTATAAAGCGTTAGTATCGTTTCAGCTAAAGTTTGTTATGTCTGGTGATTTACATATTTCTCCCGTAACTTTAAATTCTATCCATAACCAGTTGAACAATAGAAGGATGATGCCAATAAAAAAGATAATAAATTCAATAATATCAAATATTAATTTAATTTGCATTTTCGGGAAATCAAACGGTATCACATGTGCAACAACGGCTGATGTTGACATGAGAACAAACAGTAACAATAATAGCAGGCGACAAACATAATGAAATTTATTATCGGTCCATTTCCATTCAATTGCAAGAAATGATTGATTGTATATTGCATAAGAAACAATATGAATAAGTAGAATATCTCTTAAAATACGTAGTTGTTCTCGTCCGACTACATATTGAATATAACTATTTTCGCATAAATTTGTCTTGTTAAAGAGTGGTTCATACATTTCGATTACATTGCAACGAGTAACTGTGTATAGACATTCACTTGAGATAGCTTCGTAAACAGCTCGTATACCGGGTGCCATGAGAAATATCATTGTGATAGCAAACATAAGCGCATGTCTTAACATATATTTTGTCGCTTGCGAAAAGTTCTGTTGATAACCTCTTAATCTTGCAAAGTTATAATAGCATAATTGTGTTGCCGCCATGAGACACAACGTTTTAACTATCCAAAATCCGGCAACTTGTTTTTGTCTTACATCAAAGTTATAAAGTGCTATAATAAAATTGATGATAGATACCATTAAAAGTGGATAAATTTCATATGAAATACCGAATGCAGCCGAACCAGATGCATAAAGAACAGTCCATACATCGTAAACAGGAGCTTGGATACCAAAAAAGAGTTTTGCGGGTAACCATTTGAGCTCTTTTACATATGCAACTGTATCGATAATAACACATGCACTCCACAAGAAGAGCGATATACCACGAAATAGTTTTAATTCGTACAAAACAGGTTTGGGTTCTTCTCTAGGTTTAACATGAAAGCGATGAAATTTGTGCCAGAAACCTTCTTCTCTTACTGAAGCTGTTTGTACTATATTTGAAGTAATACTATGTTCTGCTGTAGAGATATCTTGTGCCATTCGGTTACAAGAATTATGTGATACGCCTATTGATGTTCCTTTTGTGTTGGATCGTAAATCTTCAGATTAATTTCCTATTTCTGTTTTGACACATGCAGTTATGACATATATATACAGATCATAAAAAGTTATTTTTAATAGTTTCTGTTTAACTTGGAAGATTTACGACTTTCTCATGATGGAATTCTTTGCTATTAAACTTATTACTGATAAGCTGTGCACACAGAAAACTAAAATGGCATATTGTTAGGTATAGTTTTGTCTCTTATCTCGTTTATTGAAGTCAAAGTGATAACTATATATAGTCATAACAAAACGGAAAATTCCGTGGATGAGCAACATGAAGGAAAATCCCTATATACATATATATGTTATAGCTCCTCAACTAGAAAGATACATATTTCTGCATTATATTCCGTAGACTGAAAGGATAAAGTCTAGAAAATGAAATTCATCTGTATCCGCCTGTCTGTTCATCTGTCGGCAACACGGTCAAAATGACCATGGTAACTATGGTATAAATGACCATTCGAAACTATAGTTCGAATATAGTTCAAATAAACATGAAGAAGACTATAATAATCATCTAATCACTATGATTTAAATCAATCGACCAATATTGACTAAAAATGACGATCACTGTTTAATCATTTATTTTGATTAGATTGTTGTTCAATACTGCCTCAACAATTAAGTGGTTTATCAATAAATTAGAAATTTGTAGGTGAGTGTAAACATAAAATTATAATAAATAAAAATCATATTCTTTGAATAATGTGACCAAGTTTTTTCGACTAGAAATAGGGCTTAACCAATATAATTATCAAAATCTGCATTGTTGTTTACAATATCACTGTAGTTCACGATAAAATCAGAAAACGTTTTATGTAAAAGAGTAGCAGCCAAACGGTAATATACATAACAATTAATAAAATCGGATGCAAAGGGTCTTAGTATTTGAGTAGTATTTTTCTCTCGTCTGGCTATTGATACTGATATGCATACAGAAAAAGCTTTTAGAAAGGCAGTTTAAACTCAAACAAAGAATCATATGATATTATTTTAAAATATGACTTCTGATTATCATAATTTTATGTTCAAACTCACTTGTAAAATTCGAAATTATTCACAAAGCATCTAGTTGTTGATACACCATTGAATAACAATCCAGTCAAAACAAATAATTAAACAATGATCGTTATTTTTTATCAGCACAGATGGATTAATTTAAATCCTAATGACGCGGTGATCTTTATAATCTTCTTCACAACTGCTGCAATTGTATTTACCAGATGAGCACTATAACCAAGTTATTCGATTACATGCAACCAAACATATTGAATCCCCGTTCACATCTATGAGGAATTATATCAACATTCCTGTTGTGTCAGTCTAGGGCCACGTGAATCGACAGTCGATGAACGTTACTTGTTTTTTTTATAAAACTTGACCAAAAGGTAATCGAGGGTTGGAAGTTCAAATCTGATGTTAATTTTAACTAATTATCTATTAACTATATATTCCTTATCTATTAATTATCTATTAATCATCTGTTTCTTATCTATTAATTATCTATTAATCATCTGTTTCTTATCTATTAATTATCTATTAATCATCTGTTTCTTATCTATTAATTATCTATTAATCATCTGTTTCTTATCTATTAATTATTATAAAACTTGACCAAACGATAGCCGAGGGCGGGGATTACAAATATGAGATCGGTTTTTCAAATTTTTTTCGGATTCGTTCTTTTACACAAAGAACCACTTTTTTTATAAGGGTTCACTGAATGGTAATGAAGGACGAGGAATTCAAATCTTACGTCAGTTTTCTACAAATTTTTTGAAGTTCAGTTTTTCAAACAAACGACAAATTTCTAACAAAAAGCATTTGTATTTATGAAGTTTGGTCAAAGGCAGTTAAGATCGACGAACTCGAATCTGACTTCGGTTTTTTTAATTTTATAAATGAATAGCTTGACATTAGTTTAGAAATACGATTTCTACGAGAAAGAGCTGAGCGTTACTTGTATTTATAGTATGGTCTGTGCGTAGTTCATACGATCTGTTATTTATAAACATCATAAGATCTAACGAATTAAGATTATATATATGAAAAATGTCTGTCACAGTCCGTGACGGTCTATGATTCCATGTCGATTACGTCTATAAAGCAGGGGATGGTGGGCCCAATTTTCTACCCTTATATACGTCAACACTTATTCTAGATTAGATCGTGTTTAACAAAACTATATGCAAATATTTATATACTAAAACAAGATGTCTATTGAAAGTGCAGCACATGAACAGAAGTCTCTTGCTAGTGAAAGAAATACGGATTTCAAAATCAAAGAGCAAAAGGAAAATGGTAGCAACGCAGACAAATTAGATATATGTGACGTCAACAACAAGCGACAAGGTGAAAAGGTAGGTGTTTATCTAGGGTTGGTTAGAATGTTTTGCCAGAGGGTACAGCTTCAACGACAAATGATATGAACATTGAATTTTATACCAAATGAATGCCGATGAAAGTATCTCATTAGGTATCTAAAATTTGAAACTTTCTATAATTCAATTGCCCATTCTTATATCATGAATGACCATTTGTCGCTGAAGCTGCATCCTCGAGCAAAACATTTTTAGCAACTCCTGTACAGTAAACAATTTAGAATACATTCTACAGAAAAATTTTTCCCTTGATGTTTTTATGTTCTGAACATTGTTGAATTTGTCTGTAACTATTATTTAGACTCAAACGCTAAATCGTACATCTATATTTTTGATAGTTCATTAATAAAAAATAGTGATAAATATTATACAATGGTAAAAGATAGGAGAGATGAAGAATTCTCTATAGATATTTATAGATTAATCAGGTGATTGTATTCAGACAGATGTTTTGACGAATCGTTCATATCTGTTTTTCGGTCAGAAGAATTATCTTATCCGTTATACATGTATTTAATTATGAACGCAAGAAATAATTAGCATAGTTAAGAAATACTAATTTTTCTTTAAAAAGTATTAATTAATGATTAACGTAATATAATCAGTTTTCTGACCTTGCCTTGAAAATTCTTTTCTATACTATTGAAAACAGCATGTTTTCTTATGAAAATGGTTGTTTCTTAGTAAAAAATATCTATAAAACAAATAATTAAAATTGTCAATTACTTCGTTAAATTTTTTAAAAATACATTGAATCAAAAGTCACTTTATCGAAAGCGGAATTGAGCATCTCCATTGTATTTTGACCGAATGAATGTTTTTTCTACCAGACATTAGGGAATATTTAATCCAGCATATTCATAAGGAAAACGTTGAAAGGAATTATTTTAACATAGCACTATTCTCTTCAGTAACGAACGACGCGTATACATAAAACACATTGGCGATGTTTTAAATAAATTTCGACTGTTTATCACCTAAAATTTCAACATGCAGAGAGTGAGAAGAGATGTACTTGTAGTATGAATGAGAATAAATTATATTCGTCATAGCCAATTAATCTACATATCTATAAGTGAAAAAGAAACAGTTGATCTAGTAAAAGAATAGTGAAAATATTCAGTTTTCTTTTCGGTAAAATGACTTTTGATTCGTGCTGTATTCTTAGTGGTAACTGATCAAAAGTTAATCCTGAATAAAAGGCTACCTAAAAAGTAACTCTTATTTGTATCCATTCGTACAATGACGATTTCTTGGTTTTTTAGGATCAATGCTCTTCGAGAAGAAAGACGAGCAAAATTAGTAAAAAGAATAGTCGACAAGAAGTAAAAAACAACAACGTTAAGAATATTCACGCAACAACCGTCCTTGATGATAAAGATAGAAATCATACAGAAGATGTGACAACACCGCACGCCGAATTTCATAGTGATGTGTCGGTTGATCAACCAACCGTAGTGATAATAATCGAGAATACTGATGAATCAGATTCGAGCACAACGACAAGAAATAATCACCTTCTCGCTAAGGACGATGCTACTGAAATCAAGGATCATCTCTATCCTGTGGCAGAATGCACCAGAGGATCTATACTCTCACTCTTCGAAGCGTGTGTTCCGCTGAGCGACATTGTTTGTGATATGCCATTCTCTTCTCCAAGAGTATCAAGACAGAATGTCGATCAGTTAAATCCTTTCGAACCGGGAAGAAATAATCGCTTTCTTGCTGTGGCTGGTGTCACTGGAATCCAAGATCACCTCGAACCTGTAGTGGGATACGCTGAAGAGCCTTTATTGCCACTTGTTGAGTCATGTGTTCCGCTGACCAACATTCTTCATAATATGTCGTTTTATGTTCAAATGGCACTCGACGAAACTCCTGCAGAGCCACCCGATGGACTGACAATAGATGAGAGTGCCGCAATTCGTCTCTACACTATTGAATGGGAGAAACCGCATCGTAGTCTATATTCGATGCTCAACTACACTCTCAAGACAGCTCCTCGTCATGAACTTCGGCCCTATTTTAAGTTTCTCAAATTGTTCTTGACTGCTGTAGTTAAATTGCCCTGTGTTCCACCCTTGACTGTTTGGCGAGGCGTAACACAAGATTTAAGTAAAGAATTTCCTCCAGGCACTGTGGTGACATGGTGGGCATTTTCATCGTGTACAACTGAATTGACTGTGTTAAAAAATAAAATGTATTTGGGTGATGCAGGTAGTCGAACTCTTTTTGCTGTCGAAGCAATTAATGGTCGAACAATTCGTGCCCATTCACATTTTGTCACTGAAGATGAAATACTTCTTTTGCCGGGCACTCACATGGAAGTCGAATCATTGTTTAGTCCAGCTGCCGACATGCATATTATTCATTTGAAACAGATAAAACCATTGGAGACACTACTTGAACTTCCATTCAGAGGTAAATTCTAAAAATATTCTTAAACAAATTGGCATGTCTTTAAATTCAGGTGCCCAATTGTATCCACCTGAGAAGAAAAAATTACCCTGGTACAAGAAGAAGCGAACTCTGGCTGAATTGAGTCTATTGATCGTTGCTTGTCTTGTCGGCATCATTGTTGGTGCAGTAATTGGATCAAAACGTCCACCCCCACCTCCGCGTATGTTAGAGAAGTTTTGTTTCATAAACTATTTTTCTTCATCATCGTACATAATGATAAGAAATTCAGAATAGTTGGCTTCCTAATACAAAATAGATTTATAGTCAGCTCCATTAGAACTTTGAAATATCGAAGTACGACAAATTATAAAGATGAAATTCTCTCTTCGTTTGTTTTTAACATTTAAGTAAATCTCCGAAAAGAAATGGATATTGCCTTATGAATGACTGAAACGTATCGACATTGCCAAGATACAAAACAAAGCCAGTAACTTCATCAGTGATAGTTAGCAAAAGGATTTACAAAGTTTATACCTAATAGAAAATCGAGTCATTTTATCGATTAGACACTTAATTGCAATAAATAATATGTACAAAAACTGGGTCTGAATTCATGCTCAGAATCAAAACAAAAGGAATGATATGTTTCTTCTCTTTTGTTTTAGTATGTTTTCCTAGAAGAACAGCAACCAGAGCTGATTATATCTGGACATTCGATTGTAACGATGCAAGAGAAGATTTGACTGGTCTGTATAACGGTACTCTTGTCAATGGCCCAAGTTTTGTAACGCCCGATTTTGCTGGACAATTAGGCAAGGCATTACACTTGGATCGATACCGTGATCAATACGTTATTCTACCTCGCTCATTAAATCTCACGTTAAACACCAGTTTCACGGTGAGCGCATGGGTTCTTGCTGCAGGATATGGAATAAAAGCTATATTAAGTGATTGTAATGATTACAATCCAATATGTATCACATTTATCCTCACCGATACATCGATCAATATAAGATTATCAAACTGGAATAATAAAAATACCATTCAAGAAATGGTTAGTTCTGTGCAGGGTTACATTTGCCATAATTGCTGGATGTATGTCTCATTTTTGTTTGATCATCAAACTGGGCAGGCAGTTTCCTATTTCAATGGTGTTAGAGTTGGTAATGCTTACCTGAATCTAACTAATACAACATTGACTAAAAAGAATGAAACGAAACTATCCTATATTGGACAAAATGTAGTGACACATGATCAACCTTTTTATGGTCTAATCGATCGCTTAAATATTATGTATGATGTTAAAAATGAGAGTGAAATAATTTTCGAAACAACTGTAATTTGTCGATTTAAATTTGATACAGATGACATCAATGGTGGTACTGGACCAAATAATATTCGAGCTCGTAGCCAAAATGTCTATCGATCATTGTCAAACAATCGAAGTAGTCTTCTTTTCAATGCAACCGATTCTTATTTTCAATCGAGTGGTTTTACTCTTCTCAATTCACATGATTATGAATACACAGTCAGCTTTTGGCTTCGTGTAATGATACCACAACTAAACAAAAATAATAACGCAATAACTGTCTTTCAATTAACATCATTGGTTCCTGCACTATCAGTCCCAAGCTATACATGTATTGTTAGTTTACATATTTATCCTGATAATCAGACTATGGGATTATTTTTTCCAGAACTGTTCACAATTGTTAATATAGATAACTCGTCAATACAAAATAATACATGGGTTCATATAAGCCTGGTGTACAATAGTAGCTCAGAGGAGTATTTATTCTATCAAAATAAAAAAATGATTTATAGTAGTGTTAATCGTCGTTTCTTGTCGATAATAACCGATAATCCACGTTTCACTTTAACAGTTGGAGGTGCCTATTTGAATGCTTCAATGCCAAATCTGCCTGACAATTTTGGAACAATGAAATGTTTTGCTCTACTTCCAATTTTCAATTATACCAATATGCATGGAGAAATCGACTACTTAGCATTTGATGCAAGAGCATTGACTGAATCAGAAATTGCTGCTAGAGCTGATGGACTTCTATAATTGACAACATACAAAAACCCTTCTCTTTCATCTGAATTTAATGTTGAGACTTAAAGACAATAATAAAGACGGGTGTCGTTAAGAAGGTAAAACGACCCTCTGTCAGAATCTGATTGTTTTCTGTTGATTTTATCACCTGAGACGTCGAAAGTCTGTTACTGGCGAAATCAAACATTTTGATGCATCTCATATTGAACGCAACTCAATTTACATAACCTTCTTATTTCTATGTGATGTTATGATAATATAGCACTTTTGATTATCAAAATCGTGTAGATCGATTCTAGTTCATATACTAAGCGATAGATTTCAACGAGATCTATCAGATGATGATAGAACGTCTGAGAAAAAAATATGGGCAAATAGATGTACTGCTCGACACAATGGGTATATAAAAATAGTTGAAACGTTTTGTCCATTAGAAACATGTAAATCCACTATGGATTGTATGCCAATTGATAGATCTGATCACGATCTATCAGATCATAATTAAAAAAATCTAGGAAAAAAACTAGATAAGTCCCATATACCAAATAATGGATAAATAATGGAAAAATGACTCATTATTTTCCATTCGTATACGAACAACGAATTATAATTCATTATTCTACAGTTTTTTCTTAGTTTTCATGGATTTTAGTGCATTATTTCCAAATACTGCTGAAATGCTCGATATTTCAGTAAATTTTATTGAATTTTAATGAATTATCTATATAATAATGTTCAGTGTCTGTCCATCTGTTACCGGGTCAAAAAAAACATGGTCATAGCTCAAGCTTTAGAGCAAAAAATAGGCTTGGCTATCTTTTTCTATATAATAATGTCGAGTGTCTGTGTGTGTGTTACTGGGTCAAAGGAATATAGGAGTCATAGTAGAGGAGGGATTAAAGTAGCATATGATTGTTTTCAAAGAAATTTTGTATATTTGCTACCTTTAAATGAATTGAACATCGTGCAATAACCTTTGTTTCAGACCAGAAGAAGAATTCTAAAAGTGTCTTTAAGAGTTTTCTCACTATCAGAAAAGATTTTTCTTCCCATAGTGAAGGTGGCAGTGCAGTATGCACGCGTTTTTACTACTATCGGAATTTTTAAAGAGGGCAGGTTGAAGAAAAGTGATAGCGACCTGCGGGTTTCACCGTTCATTAGATGACAGTCGGGGGTACATGCCCATGTGGGAAAGTGAACTTCCCAGATACTTTTTCAGTCCGCCTGTGGACTACGAAATTAAGGGTATATTGACGGATACTTGAGAGGGTATTTTTTTCGTCGGGTATACACGCCGAAATGCCCTCTTCAAATTGGTATATAAGCAATTTCTAGATTTTGCTTCATTGAAAGACCTCGACGTCTTTTAAGAGAGATATTTCATGTAGCATATTTCTCGTTGAAAAACAAAAAATACTCCGAATATAGGTTTTCGATTATGTTAATCAGCATGGAAGACTTTATTTAAATATTGAATTATAGTTTCATATAGAGGTCATGAACACAGACATAAGAAAATGCTTATTTTTGAGTTGCTTTGATAAGGAAAATCTGCATCTGTTATGATCTACTTGATCCTATCGTCTTTTTAATTAGTCTTATAAATAACAGAGCTTGTATTAGTTGCTCCGCATATAAACCAAACTTTGAAAAAAGTACAAACACAAAAAGAACTGTTGTTCCACATTTTCCTCACTGTCATCAGAATCTGTTTCTTCGCTGTGAGATTGTAAATGTGGTTCGATTTCTTCTTCCATTATTTCATCTGCTGTTTTATACATCTCTTCGATTTTGTAGACATGATGAAAATATGAACTTGCGAATTTATCATTCATTGCTACCATAAACTGTTCAATTAGTTGTTTCACATCATCTTGACGAAATGTTGTATTTTGATCACGAACAAACTGTTTAAGATTATTCCATGAGAGTTCAATTGGATGAAGACTACAGTGTAGTTTTGGAAGACAAATAATTTCTACATCGTATTTCTTTGCGATACGATCACTCTATTTAACAAAATAAAGAGGAAAAGCAAGGTTCGAAAAACTCAAAATAATGTGTAAAAAAGTAGCTTACCATGTATTCCTTATGTGGACAGTTTGCACATACAAGCTGTAGTAATTGAGCTTTAACAAATTTTTCTGGAAAATGAATTTTTCGATTTTGAAGCCATTGTTGAATTTCTCCTTTTGTTGAAGAACGCTTTGGAATGATTGATTTTTCCGTGAGTTTGTTGTGCCATGTTGCGTTGTCCAAGCAAATAGAAATTCTTTCTTTTTCACCTGTGAAACAAGTGTTAGATACCATTCATCGAAAATTCGACTCAGAATATGTTAACTCACTAATCTCCTCTCTTAATGTTGCACAAGTTGAATCTAACCACGAAAGAAAATGCGCTGAATCCATATTATGCTCTTCAGTGCAAGACTAAATATCAACTGATGGATTACGATAACCTTCAACGCTTATAAGCGCAGACACCGCCAGGCGAGATCCTACAAATAAGAAAAGTAATGATCTGTGAGAGAATGATTGATGAGTAACGTCATAACTTATCTCTTTCTCCACTTTTTTTGATTTCTCCTTTGCCTTCCAAAGTCCAAATTAATCTTTTGACCTCTCGAAGGTTCAACCACGTTTCATCGTGATAATACAAATGAACTTTTCCTTTTCTTATTTCTTCAAGCGCTTGAAAATATTTTGCTCTTGCTGCTACAAAAGCTTGCGAGTCTAATGGAATTTTTATTGTTGATGTTCGTTGATAAATGAAGCCAAGCTAAGAAATAACAAAAACGGTTTGATGTTTTCTCTTCCTTCCTGCATATGTCAGAACAAGTACTTCACTTACACTTTTCATTGTTTCGCGTAACGTACTTACAGAACGAATAGGAAAATCTTCATATTGCTCTTTCAGTCTTTTTAATAGTGTATCAGAAGTTGGATATACTTTTTCTTGAATTAATTTATGAAATTCAACTCTAATTACATCTTTCTCTTGTTCCGACAGAATGATCTTTCGATGTCCAGAATGCACTAAAAGAACAATTGACTTTATTACTGTTTAAATAATGGAATAGATCTCTTACTTTTCTTTTGAGGAGACAATGCTTGAGGAATAGGAAGATTGATTTTATTTAATGAAGAAGCAGCCGAAGTAGTATGTCGACGACAAAGAATTTTCGCTGATAGATTAGATCCTGAAGACTGACGACGTTTGGACGTTGGCAATGAGATAGTGCGACTACGAAGATCTCTAACAATTACATCTATTTCACCTTGTTCTTTTGTTTCGTGCTGCTGTTGTTGATTTATATCTTTCTCTCTTAATCGGTGTAATTCTTGCTTTAATCTGCGGACGGATCTTTCAGAAATATTTAACATCTTGGCAAGACGACCAGTTACATTGTAAAGAGGAATTACTGGACCATTTTTTTCATTTTCAACAAAATTAATAATATGAAACGTTAATTGTTTCACTTCCTGAGAAAACTCATTACTTTTCGGCATTATGAACAAAGAATCTATCTAAAACAGAAAAATATATTATTATGTCGTATAATATAATATACGTAAATCGTGTTTAAAATTACAGAAGTTTACTAACGTACCAAGTAACAAATGAAATTGATACAATGAAGATAGAAGAGCACAATGTACATATTTTTGCATACGAAAAATGCGGGCTTTACATACGTGGCGGAATGATCTAGGTAAAGAGATAGATACACATAGAATATCATCATAGATGTTATCTAAACAAAGAGATCCAGGTATAGATATAGATGCGCATGTGATATTATTAGAGATAATATCTAAACAGAGAGATCAAGGTAAAACATAGAAGAAATTACATCTAAAGAGAAATCATGGTACCTGGAAATAGCTAGATGACAAAAAGACTTTTATCGAGGTTAAAAATAGGTAAAACGAACTAAAGAAAAATAACATAATAATATATTTCTGAAAAGAAATAAATAAAATAATTTTTAAGTACATATATATCTTCTTATTTTCTTTTCTTTTTTCATTCTCACATAGCATATCGATATGTTCATATTAGGAGAGGAATATCATATTTAGAGCTATAAATTTTAAAGAAAATAAGAACTGCTATGTTGATTAACATAATTGAAAACCTATATTCGAAGTATTTTTTGTTTTTCAACGAAAAATATGCTACATGAAATTTCTCTCTTAAAAGACGTCGGGGTCTTTCAATGAAGCAAAATCTAGAAATTGCTTATATACCAATTTGAAGAGGGCATTTCGGGGTGTATACCCGACGAAAAAAATACCCTCTCAAGTATCCGTCAATATACCCTTAATTTCGTAGTCCACAGGCGGGCTGAAAAGGTATCTGAGAAGTTCACTTTCCGACATGGGCATGTACCCCCGACTGTCGTTTATTGAACGGTGAAACCCGTGGGTCGCTATCACTTTCCGTTCATGAGTTATAAACTTTTCTTCAACCTGCCTTCTTTAAAAATTCCGATAGTAGTAGATGAGAATAACTAAATCAAAAATGAAGAGACACATAAACGATTTCCAATCTTCGCAACTATTGCTGATGTTTTAAAACTTTTTAATACCTACGTAGAACAACAACTGCTTTGTTTGAACGATTTTATTCCTTCAAAAGAAACCAAACTGACGTCGTTTTCACTGTTTACCATCAATTACTATCGAACGCATATATAAAATTTCACGTATATTACTAAATATGAATCAAAGTTACTATTGCTTGAAGTATAATAATTCTGACATAGATGGTGACATAACTCTTGATGATTTGAATTTGACAACGAATGAGCTTCATTTCCAATTAGATTCCATAGCCTCAATGAAAAGCTCATTGCGATATAATAATCAAACAGTAGTAATGCCTTGTTTCAACGATACAATACGGATGGATCTTATAAAAGAGACATTACAGAAATTCTATATTCTAGAAGAACAACTTGCTCTTTTTGAGGTACAGTACATTTTAAATAAAATCTTACAATTGAAAATATTATTTCAACTCTTCCTTCGAATACAGAAGTAATAATGTTATTATTCGAATTGAGAAAGACAAACAAATAAGTACTATAGTATTTGTTTTTGACTTTCATCAAGTTTCTATGAAAAAAGACAATGCTAGATCAATTCGTCGCATGTCTCTTTATATAAATTTTCTATATAAGAGTTCTATCTCTCTGGAAAATTATATATAGATTAAAACGAAATGAGGTACTCAGACAATCGAAAATAACAAAATCTTGTAGTTTCATCAAACCACAGCAAAAAACAATGTTTTTATTCGTTTTTCGACAAAATTCTAAATAGGATTGATGCATTATTTTACCTGCTTCGAATATGTTAGTCATCGAAAAATGTCTCTAATAGGATGTTAGTTAGAATTTTTGAAATACCAAACAAATAATTCGAATAATTAACGTTCCATATTGACTATAATAAAAAATATGTGATGCGAGAACAATGCGACGAATTGATCTATCTAATTTGTCACTGTATGAGAACCTATCTCAAGGAAAATACACTTCAAAAAAAAGTTAATGTGTTTATGATTTATCTTGACGATTTAAATAATTGTATGGAGTTGTTTGACTCGTGATAAAGTCGAAGAAATAAACTGTCATACTCCGATGTTTTCTTTGTCAACACAGCAGTTTATGGGCATAGCATTTTGTTGATATATTTAACCGATTCTTTTGAAATTCATATTCTGATAATGTTCTTCTACTCCTTAGATTTCTGCATGGTTCTTTATTTTCCTGCATACAAACATCACATTTTCCGATAAAACTTTGATAAGAGGAATATCTGAAAGTACTCGGACTACACGAAATTCTAATGACAATTTCGATTAGTTCTAGTCAGATTTATTAATCAAAAAGGACAATAGATATATTTTTCTTTTTAATTTTATGTCTTCTACACCACAAGCACGAATAATAAGATGTGTTCCATAGTGATTTCAATCGTACACGACGTCTCATCCAGTAGCACTGTTCTGAAATAGCCACGTTTAAATATTTTTTAAGACTCAAGAAATATCTATCTTGTTGTTGCATTTTAATCAATTAGAATTAATATGTTAAAATGAACTATTAAATATCAAATGAATCAAGAATACAAGCAGTTAATGATGTGCGACTTTTACTAGTAAATAGAAAGACTAAAAATAAGACAATTTTCTGTAATAGCTGCTTTATGAAATCTATGAAAGAAAAGATTAATTGTCTAATGAAATTTGCATAAACCAAGCTGAAACTTTCAGCATATATACTCTCGCGTAACTCAATCTTCTCTGAAAATAACATCGATAAACTTTGTAGTGGCATAGAATTGTATATAAATCAGTATTTGATCCTAAACAAATCCTCTCATGCATCTAATATACGAATGACTGAACATATAAATTATATGCATCGCAGCTGACGTATACTAGTCCCCTAGGTAATAATAAAAGAAATTAATAAATATTTTTTCACTGTTTATGTTAGATCACAAATTGTTAACTTTCATGGATTTTATTTCATGACGCCAATTTATATTCTATATATACACACATACATGTTTTTCCTATTTTTTTGCTCTCTGTATGGTTCTAGTGATTATATATATATCTTTTCTTTCTTTTCTGTGGAATATGTGTTCTTACATTGATCATCATGAGACCTTAATGACCTTTTTGTTGCGTCATTTCATTTTTTCTATTATGTTTTTGTATTGTCTTTGTCTTTTTGTTTTTCTATTTTCATCAATAAAATATGCAGTAAAAACCATCATCTTCTATTATATCATATTATCAATATACGGTAGGCATTTTTATTGTAAATATTTCTCAAGATTAGCAAGCTAAGATCCTATATATTATTTTTCAGGCAACGTCAATAACGGAGGATGAAGCTATACGGCTACATTTCCAAAAGGAGAACCTCACATAAATATAAATCTTTTTTTCTAACAATATATCTGATATTTACCATTCTTTTATCTCATAAATTATGTACTATATATAGCTACATTTCCACTAGAATTTCTTCATATTTTAATTGAATGTATAAAAAATTCTCCTGTGTCTAGTGAAAAATTCTAGGTTTTTCCGTTGCTTCAAAATCTTGAATTTTTGAAATTTAGTTAGATCTTTAGAGACATCTATTGACCTTATTAGCAATATTTTACATAGATAGCTATTGCCTGTAAGATATATTCAATCGAATGTTCAACCGAACAATATGCTTATGTGCAATTGTTTATATTGTTAGTGTACCATTAAATATACATGAATCATTAATTTAATGTCAGACAATGAACACCCTGATGCACTTGGTGGCGTCACATGTCTTTCCACTTTTTCGAACGTTCTTTTTAACACTAATTATCGCTGAAGGAGAGACAGATTTTGTGGCTTATTTCGTATTTCAGAGAAAAACTGATTTTATTTACTGGCCAAGAGAATATGGGCCAATAAGAGTAGCGCGTTATACTTTATTACATATGCAATGCGTAGATAATATTGATTATTATGTTCCAGCCACTTTTCGGAGAAAAACCAGAGGCGCAGTTCGATACAGAAAAATTTTCTATATCGACTGATATTAATTTTAACCCTTTCAGTCCCAAATTATTTTTTGCTAGATTTAATTCACTTATACAAGTTTTTCATGGAACCACAAAAAAATTATTTTTATTTCGTTTTATACATAAAGAAACAGTATGAAGACTGCATTGTGTATTGCTAAACACTCGAGAAACTCTTATAGTGTAGTGTCAGTATCCTCCTTCAGAACCACAAGAAACACATGTGCTAATAATTGAGCTGATGAAGATTTATTACTCAACGTTTGTTGAATTCATTCTTGTTTTCTGCCAGAAAAGTGAATAGTTCTGTTCTTTCTTTTCTCTGCGAGTGGTTTCGTCGTTAAAAGAGGAGCTGCTTGTATTCCTCTCTTGATCAAAATCTTTTTTTTTTCGAACACAACTTGTATCTTAGAAGTAAAACAGGGAAGAATCTGATGCTTCATTGTGGTTATACGATAATTTCTTATATATGTATAGTGCCTGAAAACATCGTCTTATATATATTTTTTAAAAGAGAGTTGCGTAATATCCCAGATATTTCTCAATGGACGGCTATATATTTCTTTTAAGATAGTTCTTAAATATTCTATAGCATTGTCTACTGCTTCATTCCAAAAGACAATGTACTAATTTTTATAAAAAATCTTGTAAAAAATAATCATAAAACGTGTATAGCATTTTTGCTACTATGGCACTGAAAGGGTTAATTTAAGTCTCTTTCATCTCACACGTAGGGCATTTGATATTAATTGATTTAAGTCACTATGCGTTATATCGTCTGATGGTACACTATGTTGTTAATTTATTTATATTTAGATAGTAATAACTATTAAACGTTTATGATAAATTAAATCTACATTTATTTATATTAACACAAGAATGAACATTAAATGCTCATGATAAATAAGAATTAAACTTATTTATATTTATATAATCATAATCATTAAAGGTTTATGGTGAATTAGAGTCTATGGATACATAGTCTCTAAGGACATATTTTGGACGAGACAGAACGGGACAGGAGCGATACGAAATTTTATTGACATGATGGGATGACTCTTTTGTTGTCCTGTTCATCTCTGGCCTCTTTTATTTGACATCATAGGCTTTTTTCATTATCTATTCATAAAACTTGTATTAAACAATTTTGTTACCGCTTTTGATGTTTTTAAAATTTATAATACTTCAATTAGTTTTTTTTTCTTCATTATTTTGTATTTCAAAAAAAAATTCATATGAATTCAACCATAGTTTTCTATTTTGACAATCAAAAGTTGACTTTCAAATACAATTGAATGTTGCATTCTTGAGAAAGTGAAAGTTTATTATGAAATTTCTAGAGATCTTTTCTAGAATATCTTTTGCTATTGTATGTAACACAGTAAACACTGTTACTATAGATATTTTTACTCTAAAATATATAGTATGATAATGATAATGATAATGATGAAAAAACGTCGCTGAACTGTTGTATAAAAATATATGATAAATTGAAGTGTTAAATAATGATGAAATAACATTTTATTATTGCATGTCACGTAAAACGATTATCGTTTTTACAGTCCACCAAAAAAAACTCACCATTTTATGTAAAACGCACAAATCAACAAATATCTAGGTAACATAATATGATGTGAAGACAGTTAGTCGTGCACAATAATGATGTTAATGTTTTTAAAAGACATCCAGAAATAATTTTATTTATCAATATATATATATGAAAAAAAAAGAGGATGATGCATTTTATTAAAAGTTGACAACTAGAAGAGTGAAATTTAAAAGCAAAATGTCATCATCATATATTTTATCACTTAATTCTGTTGGAAAACAAATAACAATGTATATGGGTACATCGATTTTTATCATTGGTGTTATTGGTGGACTATTGAATGTAATTGTTTTTCTTAGTCTTCGAACCTTTCGACAAAATCCATGTGCATTTTATTTAACCATCATGTCAATTGTCAATATAGGTCAGATGTTTACAGGTTTACTTAGTCGCACTATGGAGAGTGGTTTCGGTATCAACTGGTCACAGATGTCTTTATTTTTCTGTAAATTTCGATTTTATTGCTTTCATTCATGTACATTGATATCAATGACTTGTATCTGTTTGGCAACTATTGATCAATATTTGGTCACTTGTTCTCGTCCACGATGGCAACAATGGAGCAATATTAAGTTAGCTCATCGATTATTGGCAACATTTATTCTCATTTGGGTTCTTCACAATGTTCCTTTTCTGATCTTTTATCAACAAATTCGATCGGGCACGACTATCACTTGCATAAATACAAATACTATCTTTCAGCAGTTTATCATCTATGGTAATAGTTTTATTCTTGGGAGAACTTTGCCTGTTTTTATTACATTCGTTTTTGGATTTATGGCTTATTATAATATGCAACAATTGGCTCGCCGAACATTGCCTCTTGTTCGACGTGAATTGGATAAACAGTTGACAGTAATGGTCTTACTGCTAGATATATTCGCTTTCTTTACTGTTTTACCCTATGCCATTACATTCATTCTGACATCAGCACCAGCTTTTACTCAAGATCCAGTTATTTTGGCACAACTACAATTTGCAAATCTTCTCACTACAGTGTTGTTGTATGTGTACTTTGCAGTAAGTAATATAAATTATATTTATCTGACAAATGATTTTATTTTTTCTGTTTAGAGTCCATTTTATATATTTTTGTGTGCATCTGATCGATTTCGTCGACAACTGATCTATGTATTGTTTGATATTTATCTAAAACGATGGCGAGAACGAAGAATGGCAATGAATCAAGTGATGCCATACATATCATAAATGTCAAGTAATTCAATATTATCGAAAAAATAACTATTTATTTGTGTTGTTATTGATTTTCAGAATTTTTCAGTGTTGTCATTTCATTATAATCTCTATTATTTGTAAATATTAAAAAGCAGCTTTACACGTCTTTAACGTCTTCTACAATTACAACATATTGAATGTAATAGAATCAGAATTATAGATTCACAGACATTTAAAGTTATCTTAATCTAACTTTCCTTTACAGCTATAAACATCATTTGATATAACTTTATCTGCTAATTAAGAATATCGACTTTATAGCCCTAGTAAATGCTTCCTTCCGGTCGACAAACGCGAAATTCTCGAAAGATGTTTTCAGATTCAAAATTCTATTACCGGTAGCGCTTGATAGTATAGTTTGATTTTGTAAACCTATCTTGTATTTTCACGTAAATGATGGAGTGAAATATTTTATCTCATTCTATCCATCATATCCTCCGTCAACACGTCCTGTATAAGATTTTTAGTTAAAAATTCGAAATGAGCATCAAAAATTGAGTCAATTTATATATCTTTCGCGACTTCCACTTTTTGGCCTCTATACGACATATTCAGTTCTTCGACGATACTTGCAAAAATGAGAAAAAACGAAGATTATGAAATAAATGTGAAAGTTGCATTATTTAACTCAATTTTTGAGTTTGTAACTAAAAGTCTTATTTGACTTTGAAAACTGCTAAATACCGCCTAAACTCTCTATGATATTAGTGAAAACAGGTTTTCTTAGCACAGGAAAGAAAAAACAAAAAATCTTATACTAAAGGTTCGAATTATCAGCACCTCACAACATGCAGAAGTGTTGACAAGATTAAAGGCAGTCAAAAGTCTGAAGGAATTGAACACGAGAATTACTAATGAATCAAAGCAAAATTCACTGAAATAGTTCCTATGCATATCTTCATTAAAATGATTTCTTAATGTTGACAAATTTCACAAAATAGAACATAGGGTATTATTCTGTACACTTTTGCATTTTTTCTATAATTAAAGTTTATTATTAATTTCAAGAATACTACATGACATATGTACATGATTAAAAACAGTAAAAATTAATTTAATTGATCGGATAGATATGATATAAATAACGCAGACATTTATAATATGTAAAAATGTTGATTATTCATTACTTTGTTGACTGAGTAGTTTCTTCGAAAACATAAAAATATGTGATAGTTTTACAGCGTCAAGTTGGATATTCTAGGAAAAATTTCCGAAGTATAAAATCGAATTCTTCGTTCTTTTTCGCTTACTCATCATTCTATGAAAACTTCTTTTGAATTTTCCCTAGATTAACCATGCTTGATCACCTATACTTATATGACAAGTAACACTCGTCGGTAAGGTTCACTTGATTCACAACCAAAATGTCGGCCACCGACGTATTTTCGATCTGCTACTCTCACCTGCTCACTTTGTCTATGATTCAGGTGTAATTTCATATGATATTTCGATTCCTGTTAATAGCGTTTGTCAAATAAAAAGATTAAATAAATATAGATGTTCATTTTCATGAACTTTTAACTTATAATAAATGCCCATAATGACATTTTCGTGATCTTCTATTGATTATCTATCGTTCTCTTCTTTATATTACTACATAATGAGTCATTTTTTTCTTTGTTTTTCTCCCTTATTCTTTTCTTTCTATTATCGTGTGAATAAAATACGAACGAAATTCTGAAACAGTTCTCATACCGTTTGAATAAACCGATAGAGAAGATAGCACTTGCTTACTTAGTGAAGTGAGATTTTTCGATGAGGATTTTGATAGAATGTACCTTAAATCTGACAGTTCTGACGAAGAAGTTAATGATAACAAGAAAACTACACGGAAAGCAATGTGATCATTCTGTGGTTTTGTGAAAGTCTTGTCCGATGTTTACTGATTGGTACGCCAACCAAGAAGTTAAAACCTGGTTTAAGACAACAATCAGTAAGCTATTCGAAGGACAAACTCGCTGATCACAAGCTCGAAGAAAAGGAAGAATCTACGCGCAATGTTGGCATATGATGCATTGGCTGCTATGCCAAGGGATGAGCCCAACAGTCAAGAGAAGCCAGCCGCATAGCAGAAAACAAAGTAAAACCTTTCTGTTGTGAATATAATAATTTTTTTTGTCTTGAGTGTTTTAATGATAAGCATGATGTTATCGAGTAAACAACTTAGATAAAGTACTAAAGGCAACACAGTTAACTCCTTATATTTCGCCTTTTACTTAAGAAAAAAATGCTTTTCTATATATTTTCTCGTTAAACTATACTGTAGTCCACCAATGGGTTATATCGGGCCAAATATGTTAATTGATATCTAAAAAATTCTTATATTCTTTCTGTTCAAATGTTATGAGAGAAAATATTTCTCTTTACACACTTTCTCTTCATGTTATCATGATCTATTTGAATTCTTTTGTTCGTATATTTAAGCAGTTAGTATCATTAAAAACAGGGTTATTTTATTCTCGTTTGTCTTAATGAGAGAAATAAAATAAAAAAAGAAACGATAAGATCGAGCAAGTTTTATTTACTCACAGCACGACCAAACTACTCGTGACTTATCTTAGCTCCTTTAAATAGATAAAGAATGAATGGTGAGGTAAGATTCAAGTAAGTGACGTTAAATTTCAGTATAAATACAATCATAATTAAGAAGTTTAGAATTAGATAATCGATAATTTGATATTGATATTTTTTTTTCTTTCAGAATTTTCATTAACTTTGTTATTGGATTAGAAACTACATCGATTGTATCCTTGAACTTTTATCAATTGAAATTAAAGTGATGAATATTGTCAAATTATCTATCTGAATAAGATATTTAAGTGAAGTTTCAGATAATAAATTGAAATTGTATGTCACACACAAATAACAGAGATTATCGAGCAAAAAGATTTTTTTTTCTAAAAGAGTTGCTGCACTATGGATATAACGGGATAGTTTTTTCTCAGTTAAAAATCCTTATTAAAGGATATTTTCAGATGTATCTAAGTTGGATTGATTATGGAATTTTAATTTTACTTTTGGGTAAGTCGACAAATAGATAAATCTTCTTGATAAAAATGATTGTTTATTTAATATTGTCAGTTTTTTCTCTTATTATTGGTATTTATCATGGTTGTATGGGATCAAAACCAAAATCAACAAAGGAATTTCTTGTTGCAGATGGTCGGATGAATGTAACTTAACTTATCTTTTAAAAAAAAACCAAATAAATATTTATGTGTTTTTTTTTATTTAACAGATAATTCCAACAGCAATGAGTTTATTAGCAGGTTTTACATCAGCAATAGCATTACTTGGAACTCCTGTAGAAATCTATTATTATGGAACAATGTATATCTATTGTAGTAAGTAATGAAAATTTTTATTTTTTTTAAATTTTTAATTAAATAAAAATAGTAATTAGTTGGTTTATTGCAACATATATAACAATGAAAATCTTCATACCAAAATTTCATTATATTGGATCTTTTAGTATTTATGCTGTATGAATATAAATAATATTTTTAATAAAATAATTCTATTTATCAATAATAATAGTATCTTGAAAAACGATTTTCATTAACAATTCGTATATTGGTAACATCATCTTATATATTAGTTACTGTAAATATAAATATAATTTATATAAATAAAATAATTCTTTATATTAAGATTCTTTATATGGGTGTTATGCTCTATGCACCAAGTTTAGCTTTAAGTCAAATGACTGGATTAAATTTGTGGATTGCAGCTGGTACATGTGGAATTATTTGTACTATTTATACAAGTATTGTAAGAATATTATAGATTTTTATTTCGAAATATTTAGAAAAAAAATAAAATTATTAGGGTGGAATGAAAGCAGTTATTTGGACGGATGTTATACAAGCATCAATGATGTTTATTGCACTTATTCTCTCAATTATTATTGGTATATAGTAGATAAATTAAATACTATAGTGAAGTTAATAATATTTTTCTATATAAATAAAAGGTTTAATTGATATCGGTGGAACATCAAAATTATTTGAAATATTAAAAAATGGAAATCGATTACAATTAACAGTGTATGAAAATTTAAATGAAGAAATCAAGAATTTTATTTTGAATATTTTAGTTTTAATTTTGATCCAAGAATTCGTTATACAATTTGGAGTATATTAATAGGTGCAACATTTTCTTCAACAGCACAATATTCATGTATTCAAACTCAAGCACAAAGATATATGTGTGTTAAAGATATTAAATCAGCAAAAAGGTTTTGTTTTTTTTTCTTTTACAAAATAAATATTCTAAAATATATTTAAATTAGAGTTGCATGGATAACTTATATAATGAATGTAATAATGTATATGCTATGTGTATTTATTGGATGTTTACTCTATGCTAAATATCATCAATGTGATCCTTTGCATGCGAAATTAATTTCTCGATCAGATCAAGTAAAATAAATAATTGAAAAATGATATATATTCTCGTATAGATGTATCCATTATTTATAACAGAAACATTAGGACGATTTCCAGGTTTTCCTGGTCTTTTTATAGCTGCATTATTAAGTGCAACATTAAGTACGTTTTCAAGTGGAGTTAATAGTATTGCAACAGTTATTATGGAAGATATTTATAAACAATTAACAAGTAAACAATCAGTATCTACTCAACGTCAATTAATAGCATCAAAAATCTTGTGTAAATTTTGTTTATTATATAAACACTTTTTTTTTCTTTCTCGTTTTTGCAGCAGTGATAATTGGATGTTTGACTATATTTCTAACATTTATTGTATCTTATACGAAAAGCAATATAATAACAGTAAATATTTTCTTATAGATTTCAATTGATTATTTTTAATTATTCAGCTAATTCTACAAATTTATGGAACATTATCAGGTCCTATATTTGGTGTTTATTTACTTGGATTATTTTCTTCTCGAGTCAAAAGTCGAGTGAATATTAATATTTTATTTTTAAATTCACTAAATTAATAATATCTATTGATAGAGTGTTATTGTTGCTTTTATTCTGTGTCTTGTATTTCAAACTTTTATGCTCATTGGTTCAATGATTACAATTAGATCAACAAATAATCAAGGTGGACGATTACCAACTTCTGTCAATGGATGTGTACCATCTATTAATATCACTCTTCCATCAATAACAAAGCAAAGGTAATTTCATCGATTATTTATTTCCTGAATATTTTCCATCAGGGTATCTGTCCTAGTATCTAATAGGTATCTGAAAGTACAGGATGGCGCAAAAGTCATTCCCTCCCCAAAAAAAAATAAAATATCTCCATTACGGGTGGAACAAACGAACTGAATAAATTGTGAAAAACTAATTCTTTTATTTGTTAGTTCTAATGTGTTAACATCTTTATTCTCAATATCTCCTCTTTGGTTAAATTTTAATGGTACTATGATTACTATTATTGCTGCTCTAATTGGCACTTTTATTTTTGGTAAAAATTTTGTTATTACAACAAAAACTTTCTTAGAAAATAAATCATATGTTTTTTTTTTTTAAAATATAGATTCAAAAGATTCAAAAATCATCGATAGATCATTGTTAGTATCTATTAAAGATATATTTCCATGTTTTTCGACAAAACCTGTAAGTATTCTTCTAATCTAATTTTCAATTGATAATTTTTGATATTTTTATAGAAAATAATAAATCAATCAGTGAGAAATAATGGTATTGAAGATGAACCTATGATTTAATATTGACTTATATTTATTTATTTCTTCAAATAATAAAATTTAGATTGGAAATTAATTTAACTCTTTGAGTTCCGATGAGACATATATATGTCCTACTATCAATTCTAATTATAGAATAAATTGATTGAATAGAAAATTTCGCTAGAATATGCGAATGCAATAAAACATAAAATAAATGTTTAAAACAAACTCAATGTTAACTCATGAATATTGTTTTTTTTAAAATTATTCAAAAAAATTTCATGATCACTTGTAGAAGAATTTGTTTGAATAACGTTTTTGCATGGTGACTTATGATAAATAGAAGAAAAAAAACAAGGTGTCCGAATGTTTGTTTTTCTTCTTCTCTTGAAAAGAAGGCGATGAATTTTTCTTTACTAACACATGTCAGTTCTCTTATTCAACTGCATTTAACAACGCGACATTTTATAGGTGAGTAGAAGAAATTCAGGGTGTTTACAATCAATACGTGTAACTGTGCAAAACGAATTATTGTCAACTCAATTTCAATCTGCAGAACTTCGATTTCAAAACAATGGGACAGAAGGTAAATGGGTTTTTCTAAAGACAAGAAAATATTTGAATCACTAATGAATACCTAGGAGAGTAAGATGACGTTCCGTTATTCATTAGACTTTTTCTTGCTTACCTGAATATCTAATCATTATTTTTTGATAGAAGCACTTTGAGAAAGGTTGAAATAAATTCGATATTTTAGATAACGATATGTGGACGAGAAGAAACTGAACAAAGTCTTCAGCGCATTTCGGATATTGCTGAAGAACCACATGAGATGTTAATGCCAATTAATGGATATGATGAAATGCCATTAGTATCACTTGAAGAAGCTGTCAAACCATTAATATCATTATTACCAAAGATTCGAGATTATGCTCATGCAGTCAAACAAAAATGTAAAAGACCTGCTGATAATCTAAGTGAAGATGAATCAGCTTCAATAATGCTTTATACAATGGAATGGGAACCACTTAATCAATGTCTTTATGTTGCTTTGAATAAAACACTTCGATCAAAAGATAGACAAGAATTAAAACCATGGTTTCTTTATTTAAAACTATTTCTTACTGCACTCTGTCGTCTCCCATCAACACAGAAATTTATTTATCGAAGTGTAAGATTCAATTTAAGTAAATATTATCCAACAGGTAAAACAGTAATATGGTGGGGTTTTTCATCTTGTGCTGTTTCTGTTGATGTTTTAAAATCTCAACGTTATCTAAGAACATCTGGTGCTAAAACAATATTTGTTATTGATTGTCATTCATGCAAAGATATTAGCAAACATTCGTATTATCCGACTAAAGATCATATTCTTCTTCTTTGTGCCACGCAATTTCGAGTTCTCTCTTCTCTCGATCATGGTTACGGTCTTTATGTCGTTCAACTTCAAGAAATTCAGCCCAAAACTCCTCTATTACAGCCAGTGACAGTTGTCAAACGAATTCCTGGTAAGAATAACAACACTATTTGATATCGGCATACTTGCTGTAAAACGAAATTTTCTTCTTCTATTCTTTTTTAGTATTCAATGAACATCGAAGTAAACAACTCGAACAAACTATTGCACAATCAGGATCAACTCGATCGATAGTAATGTTGAATTGCATGCAATTGTACGATCAAGATATCGATATTGTTGTTAAACATACATTACACAATACACAATGTATGTGGTTATCATTACAATACAATGAAATAACATCAGTCGGTGCTAACATATTAGCTGAAGCATTGCATAATAATCAAAGTTTATATACTCTATCACTTTTAGCTAATCATGTGTCTGACATTGGTGTTAAAGCTTTTGCTAAGATTCTCACATACAATAATTGTATTCTTACGATGCTTGATCTTTCAGAAAATGGAATTACCGATATAGGTTGTGAATATCTATCTGAAATGCTCAAAATGAATCAAACAATAACTCTTTTATATTTATCCAATAATGAAATAACCGATCGAGGAATTCAATTATTATGTCAAACGATTAAAAATTATAATAAAACTCTTCAAGGTTTATGTCTATCATGGAACAAATTAATGACTGATAAAAGTGTTGATTCTCTTTGTGATATGATTAAATATCATCAATCGTCAAAGACACTTGAAGTGAAAGACTGTAACCTATCTCCAGCGGGTGAAAATAAACTTCAGATAACAGCCGATTCAAAGAAAAATTTTGAACTATATTTGTGATTTATTGCTTCGATTAATAAAACAGAATAATTCAACATTAAATAAGTAGTTAATAAAGATCAATCGTATACATCATCTTTCCCTACTATGAGCTAGCGGTGCCAAACTTTTCATGGCATACTCTTAGATCCCGAAGAAGATCGAGAGGGTTGGGTTGAAATTTCATACAGGTTATGGTACATTGCAATTTTTTCCAATCTTTCAAAAACTTCGGAGCACTTGCTGTTATTGTTAGAATATTCGCCTCTTAGTGTCACTTTTGTTGCACTGAGTATTGGTATAAAGTATAACAATACGCATGAGTTAAGAGAAAAGTAGTTATATATCCACGCTATTTTCTGAAGTGGTAAGTTTCCAGTATGAAGATTTTTCGAGCAACACCGGATACTCCCGCTAGTAATATATATATTCGAATTCAGCTCATCGAGTTGTATTGAATCATGTAGAAAAATAAAAACTGCTCGAATTTTGCATTATGTGCACCTTACCATCATCAAGAAATGAATGATTATTAGAGGTTTGTTGAGCAAGAAGGACAATGTGGAATTGATAGCACTGATGAAGCTGAATGAAAGAATATATTATATATGTTCCAGCAAACCTTCTGAAGAATAGGAAAATTGATCTAATGAGTACTATCATCAAGAACAATGCAATTATTAATTTTTTTATTACAAGAAGATTTGCGGAGAGAAAGAGAGGGAAATATGAAATATGATGGATGTCGCCAGGAAAAGGCAAATTATTATTATTTGTTTATGTAGCCTTTAGTATCCAATTGCGTGCATGATGCATTAGATTTGTTTGATGTTATATAGTTTCTCTATTTTAGATAGAATTTACGTGCTTTTGATTTTATGGATTATGTTGGGTAAAATATGGAAGATATTGGATTGGTTGTGGGTATATACATTTTTATCTGTGTTCGTGATAGCCTCACATCAATCCTTCTGAAAAATAGGAAATCTGATGTAATGAGTACTATCATTAATACTAGAGTAATTAGTCTTTCTGATTAGTAGCGCCTTCTGTCGATCCTTTCCATTGGTTGGAGGTAGAGGACCAACTATGTTATCACCACGATCATGATAATAGCTTCACGTCAATAATAACAGCAGCATACAAGAAATGCTTCAAATTATCAAAATCAAGGAATACACTACACTAGTGATATGTCATTATTGAAACGTACAACTGTTCTTGAAGATCTTTCAGCTGAATTATTTTTTGAAATATTCGATTATTTCTATTTTATGGAATTATGTAATGTATTCGGTGGTTTAAATCGACGAATTGATGGTTATTTGGCTCAACTGCCAAATATATATTTAAACCTCTCTTCAGAAGAAAATAAACTGAGTATGGAATTAAATGAACAGCAATTATTACGCGTCAAATCGATAAGATTAATAAGATGGACAGAAGAAAATCAAGATGATATACAGAAATTTTTTATGCAATACCCATTAAAATTATTCCAGCAATTACGTTATTTACGCGTACAACAAATTATCTCAACTACCGACATTTCTATAATTATCGATCAGTTGTCTCTGTTATCCAATTTGACACATTTATATCTTATGTTTGATTTATTTGAAAAGAAATTTACTAAGATTGATCTTCAATATTCAAGTAAAATCGTATTTTGCTCTTGTGTTAAATTAAAAGCGTTAGAATTCATTATGATGGATGATCTTGATCCGCGTAGAAGAATACATAATGCATCAGTATTCAATCAATCGATAACAAGTAACATTGAATATCTTCATATTTATGATCTTTATTTCGATGAATTCGATTTTATTTTATCACCATTATTCTTACCCCGATTAAAATCATTAAATGTAACAATTTGTGATATTCCACAGCCGAGAAATTTTCTCAATGAAAGATTGACATTCGACTTTTTAATTAATCTATCATTACACTTTAACTGGTCCGCTACATTTGCATATCTTGAATCAATTTTTAAACGAGTACCGAATTTAAAAACATTTATTATTTCGTGTTCTCCAGTAACACTGATTGATTGTCAAAAATGGCAATATTTCTCATCGAAATATTTATTAAAACTTGTTAAATTACATGTTCATGCATGTGATTGGGATGAAAGACAATGGTCAAAGAGACATGAATTTACGAGCTTTCAAACATCGACATATTGGTTAGAAGAACGAGGAGGAATCATTCAAACAAATTGTAAAGAAACATTAGATGAAGAAGGCAATGAAATTGATTCAATATTTGTTCATTTTACAACGATGATGTATAAGAATTGGGAAAAACAATGTTCCAATTGCCGTCGTTATTAGACGAGACAACAACTGCTGCTTTCTACTTATAGTGAGTCGAATATATCTTTTTCTTTTCGTGAAAAATATTACATAAGGGTGAGGGTGAGGGTGATTTCGTCTGTTAGTTGTAGCAAGACACCTACTGGTTTCTTTCTCACCAATGAACGTTCAGTTGTTGGGTTGGTTCGGGTTCCAAGTATCAAACGGACATTATTTAAACGCGATTTCTCAGAACAGAAATATTTTTCCCAAAGGTTTATAAATTGAGAGTTAAATTTTAGCAGTGGACCACTTTCAAATCAATAATAAATAATTAGTCTTTTTTTGTTTTATTTTAGTTGTTTCGTCGATCTTTACTTTTTACAGTTGTTGTTGTTGTTGTGGTTGTTGTATTTCGTTTTGTTTTCCATTGTTGTTCGTTGATTCGTTATGTAATGTTTGATATAATTTATTGTATGTTTGACTATATAATTGTTTGTATATAGGTAGTGCATTATATGTATGGAAAAATCGTTTAAAATGGTACCTAATAAACATTCGTGAATATCCATTAAAAATTCAAGCAATTTCAATATTTACTCGTTCTTCATCGTATATTTCAACATTAGATGTGGGACGAACAGTACGAAGTAATGTCGTATAAATTGCATTGGAACGTATATGACATGGATGATCAGATGTATATGGAAGAATATACGGTTCAGCAGCTGGTTTGCAATAAACGAATGTTTTTAATTGTCCTTCATTATTTTCAATTAAGACATCAAGGAATTCCATTGATTCATTAATAGTATAATTATTAACAATGTTTACATCTTCATTGCGTTTAAGGAAGGTTGATGAAGTCATAATTTGAAATAAATTCTCTTC
>JAJEKB010020218.1:62487-106632 GCA_022393335.1 Macrotrachela quadricornifera
AAGTAAAAAGAGTGATTTTTTGTCTGCAATTACCCCACTCTACTCTATTTGTTTGAGGTAAGGACAGAAAAAAACCAAACGAATGACACCCCATTTGATTACGCTGATGCACATCAATAATAAATTATAAAAATTCTGCGAAGCGAGATTAGTTTGACTCATCAGCCTTAGAAAAAAAAGAAATATGAATAATGAATATTAAATCAAACGAAAAAAATTAGGAAGGGTCATGATATTAAAGAAAATTTAGAATTATATTTTATACATTACATTTGAAAATATTTCATTTTGTGAAGTTTGAACATGTTATTCTCTATCATCAATCTCATTGTGATTACCTTAGTATTTGAAGTTCAATCAATACCATTAATAGATTCAGGTCGTCTGCCTGGTCTTGATGAGATGGAATCGGGTTTTGATGCCATTTCAATGGTTTCTTTAACAGATAAGATCTCAAAGTTTAGAATATTTGATTTAAGTGACAAGGGTCCATATCCATTTAAAGTCAATGCCGGTGATAAAGAACGCATTTACAATACTCCTCTATACGCCCAAGTAACTGATGTTAGTACACGTCGTGAAATCAATTGTGAAGATCTATCAACTAGCTTCAGTCAATTTTATTCAAAGTAAATATAGATTTTTTTCATAAATGTATTTTTCAATGAATTGTTTATTGTTATCATATAGCTATTTTCGATCAACTCGAAGTAGTAATGGTTGGAGTTTTTTTTATCTTCGGAGGGGGCAGTCAACGTCATGAGACATTGCAAAGAATATCTGAAGCCATTAATAAAAATTCACAAGCCGTTGGTACGTCTACTTCTTGGTGGGGTCTGTATTCCATTCAACTGGGACCACCTTTCAGTATGAAGTAAGAAAATTTTTCTGTTAATTACATATGTTTTCTTAAGTTGAAATTTGATATTTAGCATTATAATTTATTTTATTTTCAGGCTTGATCCATTGTTCAATATTACGATGGCTGATATTGTAAGTCGTCCTATACCAACAACAGATGCCGAGCAAACCATATACAATGTACTAGTGGAAACATACGGCACTCACTATGTTATACATGCTGTTGTAGGTGCTGTTGCTCATATTTACAGTTTGATAAATGAAGCTTATTCCAAATCATCAACATATGAAGAAATAACAACGCAAGTCGGCAAAATGGGTTCTTTTTTATTCTTTAGAGGCGGTAGTACAGAACAATCTCACAGTCTCTATCAGAGTATGACCGAAGAATTTAGAAAGAACACACAGAGCTTTGCTGAGTATCGACCACCAGTACCCCAAGCGATTGGAAAGACAGAATGGCAGTAAGTGAAATTATTTGAAGTTTCATTGTATTAAATTCCTTTGCTTTCTTTTAGATCTTGGATAGCTCATGCTGCTGAGCAGCCGCTGGTTGTCAATCGTACAGTTGCTCCCTTATCTAATCTATTTTATGCTTATCCTCTAGTTCAAGCTCATTTACGGCGCACTCTTGATTATTACTTGATGAAGGGTACTCTTCCTACCATTGCACAACTCGGAACGTGATTTTCATCCACCGCTAATATTGACATTGACGAAGAAATAATTTAATTGATTTTGCTTTCTAAAATTATGCTAATTTTTCAATTTTTTTTCCTTCTAATATATAACCTCCCGAAGTACCTATATCAATAAATAATGAATGAAATAAAGAAAAGTATAAGATGAAAAATGATTAATTCTTATTTTCTTTCCTTCTGTATTTACTGAATAATTCATTCTACTCAATTGCACATTATGAGTGCATTTTAAACATATACGCCTACGTGTCTTTTCGACGAAATTTGACTAGATGTATATGAATAAATAGGATGCTGAAACACTATTACACTTCAGTTTTCGACCACCACTCATCACGCAATGCATACAATCTTATTGATTTTTATTTCTTGTGGATTTTTGGTAGCAGCAAAAGATTTTGGTATTGGTAAAATAGTTGGATTCTCAACATTCGCACCTCCTGTACCACCTCCGCGACCTCTACCACCAATACCTGGATTTACTAGAAAACCGATAATGAAACCTCCTACATTACCACCATGGTTTCCTAAACCTACTCGAATGCCGTCGTCATCGAGTGCTTTTCAATTTGTTCTTACTAGTCCAAAACCAATTAGTCTTAATTCATCAACAACATAAATGTCGATAGGTTCTTCTACCATGACTTCAACAATTGTTACAGACGAAAGTTCCATTTTGTGAAAATTTTTTAATTAAAATAATGTTTTTTGTGAAATTTAAACAAGAATATAATAAGTATATTATTCTCTCTTCTGATAAGTTTAACATAAATGATCCGATGTGGCGCTTATTCTATAGCATCATGCGTAACTCGCTTCTCTTTACTATTGTGCTCTTATATTCATATAGCAGTTAGTGCACCGTCTGCCAATATTGCGCGTAGATTCTTTTTTTTCCTCAAGCTTGTTATCAGCAAGTTTGCGCTTTGATTGACTTGCTGATTGTTGTTGTAGACCAGGTTTTAATTTCTCGATTGCCGTGCGAAGCAGTAAAGGTTGGACAAAACTTTCACGAAACTGTAGAATGGTCACTTTTCTTTCCGTGTAGTTTTCCTTGTATATCAAATAGCTATTAACCAGTGCCGTCCCAAAGATAAATCAATGCCCTGTCTTCCTCCGTTGTAATCTAATCCCTCATTTTGAAAGATTCATCCGTCTTTATTCTAGAGCCCATAAACATCACTACGTCTGAGATTTTTCCGAAGAACTTCGCTGTCGAATCCAAGGCGATTACTTCTTCATGTTCCAACAAATATTTTGCAAACGTAAAGAAAGTTAGCAGCGGATTCGAGGAATTCTTGCTGATATTCGCTCCTGAAGATGTGCTCTCTATCTAGTTGATTGTGTCTGATGCGAAATTCAATTCTGCATCCAACACAACTAACTAGAAGGCTAGTAGAACTTCAGGGACGAATGTGAGCAAGGATTACTGAGTAAAATAGTTGGAAAGCCTTGTATTTGAGCCTAGTAAGGGGCAGAAACATAGTCATACATCCGGTCATAATATTTCATTCATAGCAAAGGAACGAAATAAAAAAAAAGAATAACTTTATACTGTGAACTTTCTCTGTTGTTCTGTATATACATAAGTTCGTATGTGTATTTCTTACTTTCTGTCGTAACATGTTCACGTGTGGTATAATGTTATAATGATGAATGCAAAGAGATAGCAAATAACAATAAAGAAAGTATGTATTTGTTACGTCTGATAGGAAATAGCGTAAAAATTTTTTTAACGTAATAAAAAATGATCATATATTTATGTAATCCAGCAAAGGTTACTCTGGAAAAAAAATGTTTCCGATGATTATTCGCTGAATTTCTCACAGATATTCAGAACTAACATCTTGGAATGCTAATGTTTTGCTATTCTCAAATAACCTGCGTGTAAAAAGTCTTTCCACAATATCTGTATTCGATTTTCGCCTAGTTATATGTTGTCGGAGAAAATCAAAGGCAGTCAACTAGAATGAGAATCTCATGCTTTTTCTAACTCAAGTACGATTCATTGAAAGCAGGTCTTTGATGGGTACCAAAAGTGACGTTTATACAAAACACTAATTTTGCAGATCTTGGTAAATATGTTTGCCTGTTTTTCGAACACTTGAGTGTAATTGGAGAGAATTGAAAGTAGTGCCTTAGATTCAGAATTTGATGCTCTTCTTATATATATCCTTAGAGTTTTACTCAGGCTTGTGGTTAGTTACTTATAAGCAAATATCTGGATAACTAAAAAATATCGCTTACAATAGACTGTTTTCTTGTTGCTGTAAGTCCTTCAAAGAGTATTATCAAATAGTTTCCATTTCCTGTTTTGTAGAGTATTTAATTTTCTACAAAATCTCCGGCTGCAATACGACGAAACTCAAAAGCTACAAACAGTTTTCGAAACGCTACTATTTACATAAGGTGATATTTTTCAAAATAATCTTATTTTCCAAATTTCGATATTTACAAATGCAAAAAATTTTAATGGTTTTCAACATTGTTTAGGAAGTAGTTTTAATCAAGACACAAAAATAGATTACAGGACAAATTCTGTACAAACGATATTTTTGGTCCTCATTAAATATTTGTTCTTAATGAGTCAACCACAAATCAAAGAAGAATTTTGAAATATACTTAGGGCATACCAAAAGTAGTGAGGGAAGTACTTTTTTTCCTTAGGCAGAGGTCTAAAAAAATTTCTTTTTTTACCAATCGATAGAGCGTGTTTCGCTCTATCTTTCTATGCTATTTGATCACTATTCAGTTTATCTTATAATAATAAAACTTCGATAAGAACTATTTTCATTGAAAATCAGCTGGTAGCATTAGATCATAATGAGTGTGGCACTTTCGCATTCTACTTTATTATCACTTAATACGTTGTATTAGAAAAACAGAATATATCAGAAGATGCAGCGTGAAAAGCTCTACAATTTATAAAGGATCGCTTATTCTATAGTTGCACTATTTATTTTCAAAACGAACAAAACTCTGAACGACCAAATTTCCATATTGCGGAAACAATATTGTTTTTTTAGTAAAAAATGCATTCGGTTTCCCCTATCTCATCTTTTTTATTACCTAAGATGTTTTATTTAAAGAAACAAAATATACTGCATGATACAGCGTGAAAAGCTCTACAATTTAGAGAGAACAATTATAAAAAAGATAAGATAAAAAGAAACCGAATTCGTCATTTACTAAAAAAGTCAATCTTGTTTTGCAACGTCAAAATTGATCGCTCAGAATTTTGTCCATTCTGCAAACATAAAGTGCAACTATAGAATAAGCGATCCTTTATAAGTTGTAGAGCTTTTCACGCTGCATCTTCTGATATATTCTGTTTTTCTAATACAACGCGTTAAGTGATGATAAAATGAAATACAAAAGTGTCCCATTTTTATAATGCCATGTCCGTTATGATCTAAATGCTACCAGCTAATTTTCAATGAAAATAGTTCTTATCGAAATTTTATTATTATAAGATCGACTGAATAGTGATCAAATAGCATAGAAAGATAGAGCGAAACACGCTCTATCGATTGGTAAAAAAAGAAATTTTTTTAGACCTCTGCCTAAGGAAAAAAAGTACTTCCCTCACTACTTTTGGTATGCCTTAAGTATGTTTAGAAACAACATGAAATTCTCATACAATTTATGACTAGGCGAAAATCAAATAAAGATGTTATGCAAAGACTTATTACACGCAGATTATTTATAAATTTTTAAACGCTTAGATAAGACTTATTGCGTGAATACTTTGGTGCTGTAGTACTTTTTTAATTAACTAATGAATATTTAAATTATAAGAAATATGCAATTACTTAGGGCATACCAAAAGTAGTGAGGGAAGTACTTTTTTCCTTAAGTAGACTTCTAAAAAAATTTCTTTTTTTACCAATAGACAGAGCGTGTTTCGCTCCATCTTTCTATACTATTTGATAATTTCTCGACTTCTACAAAGTTAGTGAAATTGCGAGAAAACTCTTTTTTGCATACATTTCTCTGGTAGCATAAGCTTATATTTTCGTCTATACATAGTCCTTTTTCGTTTTTTTTTATGTTTTTTCTCTCTTTTGTTTTCATTCGTTTCTTTTTATCATTTTTTACAATTTACTTCCATATATACATAAGAAGGGTTGCGTCTGAGTTATTATCTGCATTATTACGGATCTTCGCATATTTTCTTTTTTCCTTTTCTTCGTCTCCCCCCTTTGACCTTCAATGACTACTGAAAAATTTTGCTTTTACATAAAAGTGCCTACTGTATTTAGTATTCCAGCAAGAGTTATCCATGATGAGTTGATTTCTGTTTATAGCAATGAAGCCTCTGGTCTAAGTATAGTCGAACGTATAGTCGAACGATGGTCAAAATTGTTTCGTGATGGTCGAGAGGAAATTGAAGATGAAGCGCGACCTGGTAGACCTATTACTGAAACAATAACTGAAAATATTGAACAGATTCGTCTTCTCATTGATGGTGATCCTTACATTACAATCGAAGATATCCAAGGACAAACTGATTTGAGTCATGGGACTGTTCAACGAATAATCACTGATCATTTAAAGCTTCGGAAGATAACCGCACGTTACATACCAAAGAATCTCACCTATCTTCAGCGAGCTGAAAGAGTCCGAATATGCAAGCATAATTTAGTAAAATTTTATCAGGAAACATGGCGTCAATGCGATATAATTACTGGTGATGAGTCATGATTCCGTCGCAAACAGATCGGTCGAAACATTTTAAACGAGGCATGGATAGATATAGGAGATCCTCCACCTTTTGTTGTCCAAGCAAGTCGGTTTGCACCAAAACCTTGTTTTCGATCTTTTTCAAATCGACCGGACCTGTGTTAATCCATCGCACCGAACTTGGTCAGTTTGTTGAGCATCATTACTACATAAACTAGTGTTTACGATTTCTGATCGATAAGATCGAACGTCAAAAATCTTCGTATGAGACTTGTGGTATCAAAATTCATTATGACAATGATAGACCACATTTGTGTGAAGATATATCCGATTACCTTGAATCTGAAGGCTTTACAATAATACCACATCCACCTAATTCTCCAGATTTGTTACCTTGTGATTTCTAGCTACTCAATTTGATCAGATATAATCTTAACGATCAAGATGATGCTGTGATCGATTTCATGAACTCCTTAAACCTAGACGAGTACAAAAAGACCTTCGAGAAATGGATCGAAAGGATGTAGCTGTGTGTAGATAATCATGATGATTACTTTGAACATTTAATGAAATAATCATTAAATTCATTTTTGTTTCTATTTTCTTTTCTTTTCTTTTCTTTTCCATTGATATCGTTACATAGTAAAATATGTGAAAGCAGAATATAAGAAATAACAAGAAGAAAGGAATGAAAAAAAAGAAAAAAAAACACAGAAAAAAACAAAAATATAAGCTTCTGCTACCAGAAAGTTGTACGCAAAAAAAGGTTTTCTCGAAATTTCGCTAACTTGGTAGAAGGCGAGGAATTATCAAATAGCATAGAAAGATAGAATAAAACACGCTCTATCTGTTTGTAAAAAACAGAAATTTTTTTAGAACTCTACTTAAGGAAAAAAGTGTCTTCCTCACTACTTTTGGTATGTCATAAGTAAAAGATAATTATCATATTTTTTCACCACGTTTACGTGTGTCATGCTTGGTTAGGTCGTAAAAAATACGGTGATGATTAAAAAAAAATACCTACATAGAAATTGAGGAAGTAATAGTCAGGTATAAATGAAGATATTTACTATCATTCACAAAATTTATCATTAGGTTGTTCTTCTCTGAAAGCAAAAACAGGTAAGTAAATATGATTATGTTTATTCTACACAAAAAAAATTCTTTTTTATCAGCAAATAACTGCAACTCTAAACTTACTCGGCGATCATAAGATGGTCTCATCACAATTTCGTATTATTGAAAACTTTGTTGTCCTTTGGTTGGACTCAAATATTGATCATTCCGATACGAATTTTCAACATATTATCGTTCAATTTCAAGCTATCATTAATTCAATTCATACTTTTACGAGCACCGACGAATGCGTCGATTTTCTTACTGAGATCAAAGATGAAAAAGCTTTTCTCATTGTTTCAGATACTCTTGGTCAACATGTTGTGCCTCTCATCCATGACGTGTTCCAACTCAACTCCATTTATGTACTTTCTGACAATAGATCACAACATGAACAATGGACAAAGGACTACACCAAAGTCAAAGGTATGTTCACTCAAATTCAATCTATATATGACTTACTCAAACAAGAAACGTATCAGTGGGATCACAATTTACAACCCATCAGTATAGTGTCTTGTAATCGAGATTTGAATGAACTTGATCCATCATTCATGTATTCTCAACTATTGAAAGAAATTCTACTTAAGATGAACTATGATGAGCATGCAAAAAACGAACTTGTTGATTATTTGCATGAGTTGTTCAATGGTAACCAAAGTCGGTTGAAAATAGTCGATGAATTCGAACGAGACTATCATCTGCATTCACCTATTTGGTGGTACACACGAGAATGTTTTACATATCATATGCTTAACCGAGCATTACGAATGCTAGAAATTGATATTCTTATTAAGATGGGCTTCTTTCTACGAGATCTTCATCAGCAAATTAAACAATTACGCGAAGCATCGGACTTTAAGACTCCATTTATCGTCTATCGAGGCCAAGGAATATTCAATAATGAATTGGAGAAGATCTGTAACAGTAAAGGTTGCCTTTTGTCATTCAATAATTTTCTCTCGACTAGTATCGATCGACAAATATCATTTCTTTATGCAGAAAGTGCCAGAGAGAATCCAGATCTGATTGGAATTCTTTTTTGCATACAAGTCAATCCTACTCTTGCATCAACACCATATGCTTTGTTAAATAACATCAGTTATTTTGACTCAGAAGAAGAGATTCTTTTCTCAATGCACAGTGTCTTTCGTATTAATGACATTAAACAAATTGATGATCGACTATGGCAAATAGAATTATCACTTACCAATGACGACGATGAAGAACTCAAAACTCTCATGGAATACATACAAGCTGAGATAGGAGAAACAATTGGATGGCATCAGTTAGGAAATTTTATGATAAAAATTGGTGCGTTCAACAAGGCTGAAGAAATCTACCAGACATTACTCAAATCGGTGGAATCTTGTGGGAATGACGTTGAATTAGTTAATATCTATAATCAACTTGGATCTATGAACAATGAGAAAGCTGATTACATAGAGGCACTCGCCTTTTTTCAAAAAGGACTTGAGATTATACAACTATCTCTTCCATTGAATCATACTCTTCTATCTATTACTTATAACAATATTGGTTCAGTGTATCATGCAAAAAGAGAATATTCAACTGCACTTGAATTCTATCGAAAGGTACTCGAAATATATCAAACATATCATGATCCAAATCATCCCAATTTGGCTACGACCTTCATCAATATTGGTATTGTGTATAACCAAATGGAAGAGTATTCAAATGCACTTGAATTCTATCAAAAAGCACTTAAAATCGGAGAAAAATATTTCCCGTCAAATCATCCATTCTTCGCTAGTGCCTACAACAACATCGGTACAGTATATGATTCGATGAAAGACCATCCGAATGCACTCGATTTCTATCAAAAAACACTTAAAATATACCAAAAATCTCTTCTTCCAAATCATATCAAGTTGGCTAATACTTACGTCAACATTGGTACAGCACATCATATGATAGGAGACCACACGGCTGCACTCGAATTCTATCAAAAGGCACTCGAAATTGGGAATAATTCTTTCAATTCAAATCATCCCTGTTTGGCTTCTTTTTACGGTAATGCTGCGCGAATGTATGACTTGATGGGTGAATACTCTAATGCGCTCGATTTTTATCAAAAAATGCTTGAAATTAAACAAAAATCTCTTCATTCAGATCATCCTGATTTAATTGACATCTATGGTAATATTGGTCTCGCTTATTTTGAGCTTGGAAAATACTCAAATGCCCTTGAAATATATCAGATGACGCTTGAAATCATTCGAAAATCTTTTCCTTCGAATCATTCCTTGCTAGCTGATGCCTATACTTTCATCGGCGCTATGTATGAATCAATGGAAGAATACTTGACTGCACTGGAGTTTTATAAGAAGACACTTGAAATCAAACAAAATTCTCTTCTTCCAAATCATCCTTCACTAGTCACTATCTACACCAGTATCGGCCGCATGTATGAATTTATGAAAGAATATCCGAATGCATTGAAGTTTTATCAAAAAATATTTGAAATTGAACAAAATTGTGACTCGCCAAATCAACTCACTAGTTACTGTCTACACTAGTATTGCACGTGTACATTTCCATATGGAAGAATATTTGATTGCACTTCCCTTTTATCAAAAGATAATCGAAATGCAACAAAATTCTCTTCTTCCAAACTACTCTGATTTAGTCACTAACTATAACTGTATTGGATTTATATATTGGAAAATGGAAGAGTATTCGAATGCACTTGTCTTCTATCAAAAGATGCTTGAAATTCAAGAAAAATATTTTCCTCTGAACTACGACGAGTTAGCTGAAACAAACTACACCCTAGCAAGAGTCTTTGAACGTCTCGAACAATACGAAAAGGCTGTGGAACATGCTAAATATGCCGTCGAAATTTTTCACCAATCTTTATTATCAATGGACCATCCTGATATGCTGAAATATCAACAAACTCTTGATAGACTATCTCAGAAAAGATGATTCATTTTTGTATGGATCTCAATGATATTCTTGATTGTTAGTATTTCTGTAAGAATAAAATAAAATAATCTCGATATTATCTTGTGAATGAGAATAGAATGAACTTGAATACTATTTCAGAATAAGACCTTTGTCGTATCGTTCATCATTGATAAACGTATGCAAAATCGAAATTGTTGATACATGTCTTTTCAAATTCCAGAGTTAAGCTATTTTTAGAACAGTTGGATTCGTTAGTTCAGCAAATTATTATTATATCTTTCTTATTACGCTATATATTATCATACCGACCATGAAAATTGCATCTTTGAAAATCGACATATATTTATTTTTCGTTTCTAATGAATTGTCTTCACAACTTAAACATGTAGCTTTAAAAACAATGTAATGGATCAAAGATATTTTTCTTGCAGAATATCAGTAAAAATCTTGAGAATAGAAAGTATAAAATACAACGACGCAGATGAAAAGTATCTTTCATTTGTATTTGTACGACATTGCTAGGACATTGTATAGGAGTAAGTACTAGCAAAATGTATCTGTTCGATCGTTATTCTTTTTAGCCAGGTTCCGATCACAATTTTGCCGAATGTCAATGATAGAAGGTGATAGTTCATTTTACTAATACCCAGTTTTTTTTTGTTGTTTGATAATTTGATCGCTTTATGATCATTCATCACAAAGGTCAGTTTCAGTTATTGATTAACTCCATATGACTAGATAGATAATATAATACTTTAATTACACATCTGCTCTGGAAAAAGAACAGATATATATATATACTACCAATGATGGATTGTATAATGAAACCCTTGAAATCTGTGAAATTAATCCATTCTCCAGTATGAACACATTCAACGTTGTATTTTGTGTGATTTTCATGTATTTGTCGATTGTAGCTTTCAGTAAGTCAAAATTTATTTCTTTATTTTGGTAGAATATCTGTTGAATAATTAGAGTTATAAATATCAAATTTTTTCGAAAGACAAATAAATAAAAAATACAACAATTAGATCATGTCTAGACATGCCAAAATCTACTTGCTCCTGCACCTTACAACGTGATTTTATGAAAATATAAACGAAAGTTCGTAACTTTTGAGCCGATCATATATTTTAACCTGACAGACTTTTCGTTTGAAAGAAAAAGAAAGGAAAGTCAAAAATTATGAAAAAGATTTTTAGTCCCTGACAAGGCGGCGCCCAATATAAATAATCGAACATCGATTTCTGTTCAAAGTCGTCTTTGGTTCAGTTTGAGAAGAACTTCCAAAAAAATAGAAGTATCTTAAATAAATTATACCTTTTTCAATCTCTCAGGTTCTCTCATACCTATCAGATGTGAACATCTTAATTTGACGTTAAAAATTGTAATATTCAACTTTGAAATATTTCTCTTCCAATAGAATATTAATTTATTAAAAAAACAAACTTTCTGTTATTCTCTGAATTGTAGATCAAGCATCGATAATCATACCAGAAGGTTATGTAAAGACACATTACATATGTCATGGCAAGATGGTTTATTGTAATCCCAAAAGCTCGCTTAGATATGGCTTGTATTGTCGAAGATCGTACAAATCCTAATGGTGGAATTTTCATAGCGGGACCAAAAAAAGTATGGGGAGAAAAAGGTTGTCCTTCTACACGTCGTACAGGAAGATACAATGAAAATCTTGAATGGATTCGAGATTAATGGAAATCAATCAATTCACACTATTTATTTGAATGCGTTTTTCCTTTTCCCTTAAAATAAAAAGATATTTATATCAAATTATTTTCAGCTTTTGTTTATAGTATAAATTCGAAGACAACTTGAAATCAAGTAGACATGTTTAATGATAGGATGTCATCACAGGTGATTGTCTCCCAACAAGTAGGAATTAGTAGATAATAGTGACTGTGATGAATGTATCTATTCGACATGTCAGACGAATAAATACCTGCAGAATTTAGCTGTTTATGTAAAAATGAAAACATCGTCTTATATCCAACTTAGTTTTTGATCTATTACTATTAATGAAATCCTTTATCCACAAAATTTGTATCGACTAAAGTTCTGTCTCTCAATCAACGACATCAAAATGATTAAGCGAATATAAACTTGAAGAGTGCTTGATCTAAAACCTGTCGCGCCGCGATGGTTTAAAAAAAAATGTTTCGAATTTGACTAGTGCGATTATTAAACTAGAGATATTGCTAGTGGTCAATCAAATTTATTCAATCTCAGATTGATTTATTTGTAAATATTAAAATTCTATTGAATTTATCCACTTTTTCAACGTACTTGAAAAAGAATTTTGCCGCTGTGATTTTTAAAAAAAAACCTACCGCGGCAGCGCCGCTATGAATATTTCTGTTATATAGAATAATAATAATGACATCCTATAGGCTTATCATTCGTTGGAACCCACCATGGTTATTATTGTTAGTTTTCCACCTGAAGCCGAGTTCTATCGTCTTTTCTTTTTGCAGACGACGGTATCTGCACTTTTTTCTATCCAACATACTGACTAAAGGTATAGTCTCATATGGAATGAACCATTTGATATAACTTTAGCTGTTAGTGACTTATTCAGGGTCATTCCATGGATGATGTTACTGAGATTTGAACACAATACCTTGTGGATGTGTGTCAAGCAACGTAACCACTCAACCATGGCGGCTAAGAATTAATTAAAGTAATCTAAATATTGATTTTTCGCCTTGTTTAGTTCATCACTAAAGATTCAAGTTTTATGTCACTTTGAATCTCGGATTACAAAATGTTGTTCTTTCCTTATTTGATTCTCTTTATTAATTTCCGTTATTAATTCAGAGAATCTAGAAAAGATTAATCTGAGGTCATTTCTTCTTCGACCTAAGAGTCCCTTTAGAAAATCCATTTTTTCGAACAAAAAAATCGAAACTCAATTTTTATTATAGGAGGATGCGCCAAAGTCTCCTCTTTCTGAATATATATGGTTTTTTGTCAAAAGGGATATTTTACTCGAAGTGTTTCTCATCGGGATTGATTATCTTCGGAAATTTCAGCCCAAAATAATAGTCTGCAATGGGAAATCATTTCTAAACGGGGAGTAGTGTCACATATCCAGGATTTTGGAGATGCCACCGCGTCTTCTGAGAAAGATGCTGCATATCCCTCGGTAGACGCCACACCCACATCCGGGAGATGCGGTCATTTGGCATCGAAGATGTAAGATTTTTCCTAGAGATGCGCGCATCCTTTACCCTCCCCACCCGCATCTCCCACGAAAAATACGCCATCTTCCTCAGGAGACGCAGTAGCATCTCCAAAATCCTGGATATGTGACACTACTGTCCGGATGTAAAATTCAATCGAGAATATATGGTCGATAGTGAAACGCAATGTAGAAAAAAGAAAATCTGTAAATATTGAGGAACTCGAACCTTTTTTTACCTGCAGAATTTTGAAATATTGATAATAATATTCTAAAAAATCGTGTGATGTCTATGACAAAAAGATGTTTATCTCTTATTGATTTTAAGATGAACGGATAAAATATCGAACTGCGATGATATTCGATATTACTCGTTGTAGGCTATCAATTCTTATACGAAACGTTTGAAGAGGGCTCCTAATTAGTCAATATTTTTCAAGTGAAAAAGTCAAAAATGTTGAAATTTTAATTATAAGTTTTTTTCTTGTGGCAGAGAAAAAAAGAGAATTTTACATTTTACAATGTTGTTGTTCGATAATACTCTTTATGGTGTCTTGAATTTTTTCACTTCTCACTGGTTTTTATTTCGGCCCAATCAAATTATGCCAGATAAATAGTGAAACATGTTTTATGTTACAGTCTTTCAAAGCCACGTCATTTACCTCTATTATCGTTCTACTCAAAAGATAGAGAACAGAAAAAAAAACGTATAACCACGTTTATTTTTCTCGTTTTGAAATAAGTTATGCTCGTTCTCTTCTTTTTCTTTCTTGTTATAAATACAGAACAAATACTTACTGAAGGTATACAAAAGAACAGCGAATTTTTATTTTAGAGAAATCTAAACATAACTACAATATTTTCTCTTTTTTACATAGATCCTACATATACATCAAAAGCATTGTTACACATTCTTAATCATGGTGGTTATGCTATATTGAGCGCTGGAAGAAATCCATACGATCTTTATGATTTTTATCTCAACGACAGTACTATTAATCGTCGTAGAGAACAATTACAGAATGATCTCTTAGAAAATTCTTATCTGTTTTCGACTATTCGAGGTATTTATGATGGTATTGAAGAAATTAGTTTTCTTGTTACATTATTCAACAGTAGCCTCGAGCAGATATATGAGATAGTGAACTTTGGAATGAAATATAATCAAGAAAGTATAATCTATGTTAGTCAAGAGCGATATAAATCACTTGTTGAACAACAATTAATCTATATTAGTGGAGAACTCAACGGTACATATATAAGTGGAAATGGATACAAAATTCTTTCCTCATCATCTTCATTAACCGATAATTATAGTGAAATTGATGTTTGTCCAAATAATAAATTTGCATTTAAATTAACATTTGATTTTAATTATTTATATAAAGACAATCGTCAACGTTCTATTAAAACAAACAAAGTTATTCAATATCATCTATCGAATAAAAAGGAAACTGTTAATCATGTCAATTTTATAAAAGAATGGCAAAAAATTTTTTTTTTCGCGTAACTTTGGAAATTGAAATATATTCAAAATATTGTTTAAAAAAAGATTTAACAAGCAAGTTTCAAATGTTCTATTCTAATTTTCTGAGCTCTCGAAGTCCACAATTAGCTTAATTTATAGCTTAATTTACTAATAAATTTTACAGTATATCTGCAGATAAATAACAGAGTGAGAATTTCAACTATTACGTATCAAGTAACAATCGAGAAAAGAAAAAAATATACTTTTATCAATATAATTGTTAGCATAGCACTCATTCTAGTTGTGATTACACCCTCCGACATCAGTCACTAATACAGAAGGTAACTTGTTTGTAATAATACTACCACTCAAAATATGCCGTCACAGCTTCTTGATATTTCATAAAAATTCGAGTTTGCTTTTCTTTTATACTTCTGTTAGAACATATCTTCCACAGTAGAACTAGCTACCATTTAAGGAATTACCACTGTTTAATTACTTCTTATATCTATCAATCGTAACATTTATGTATCAGACACAGTGAAAAACACGAGTAACTATACTGTTGCTAGAACCTTGCAGCCAGGTCGAATATCTGTCAGTCAATGAAATAGATAAATCTAAAACTACTTCAGATTATAGAAACATTATTTGTTAAAAAACTATATCTATCAAAAAGATTCAACTATAATTGGTTGACGAGTTATAGAGTGGAGTCAGAGGGGAGTAGAGCAACTCAGAGCTGGACAACTCAACTCAATTGATTGAAAGAAAAGTTCAATTCAATTCAACTCAGTCTTAATACAAACTTCTATGTAATAATGGACAGGGGCCCATAAGACTCTGATTTGGTCCATTGGACTTTTTAATATTATATACAGCATAATCATATATAGAATGAAAGAGCTTCAGTTGTCGAGTATTTTTATACTAGATTTAAGATACATGTCAAATACAGTTGAGCATTTTCTCCCTGTAGACTTCGAATACTCTTATTTCGAATAAATGCTCACGACATAATACTCTTTTACATCAATTTCCTATATATAAATTTTAGAAATTCATCTTCTATTATAGCTCATTGGATAGCTCTTTTCACGGGCTACAAAATCTTATACTTTTTAACACTATTGAAGGTAGACCAAGAAAAAAGTTCCAAGACCACAAAGTAAAAAGTATGCCCACTTTTATATATGATATAACATATTTGATTTACGATTCCTTCAAAAATTCTTCTATGCTAGCTCATGTTATAACTCGTCAGATTATCTTTTCTCTCAGCTATAGAGTCAAAAAAATGGAAACACTATAATCAAATAAGTACACGTTGTTTTTGTAAATCTGTAAGAAGATTGATACTGTTTTTTGTTGTTATTTTTTTAAAGTCAAATGCGTCATTAGTTATCATATGACATTCATATTACGATTGGGATCTAACTTATTTTATCCATGTTAGATAATTGTTTAACGACGGTTGGCTTCATTGCTGTAATGGTCATGAGATCTATTCAGACCTCACTTATTCCGGTTAAAAAAAAATCGTACAATTTTTGTATGAACATTCTTTTAAATATTGCCACATTAACACGCTATCCTTTAGAATTCGTTAAACAGGAGCTCATGAATCATAGTTGTATGTCCTATCAATCTATTGTTAACACTCTCTAAATGAATTTAATACTATGCTTGATGATCATACATGTAGAGAGAAAAGGCGATGCAGGCAAAAGTAGTGAAGATATAGTGTGTCAAAATAAACATATATAGAAATCGAAAAATTTTGTGTGAAGTTATAACTGTTTATTAAAGACTGAGAAAGGAAGACCCACTTAGAAGCAGAAGCGCTGCCCTTATATACTATCTCTGGTCATATGTACATGACTCAAGAATTCCTTGGCTCATGAGTTATCATGTCTGAAGGCCATGACACCTCGTCCACCAAGCAAGCAGTGCACATTAGAGCAAAAAGGAAAACAAAACAAGACAATGAAGAGTACAATGGTCGTGAGCTTATGATATTAAGTGAGCATGTAGACAGGACTAGTGGAATGAATATGATCAGGAGTTGAACGAGGAACACGACGAAGTAGTTGGAACAACAGACGACGATACACATATATGACAGTGATACAACAGCACCCAAGACAGCACGAGCCAAGAATCAGGATCCGGAGGAACACAATAGCATAGTCGTGTCATGTGTGTTGAAACTGTCCGGAGTAATGTTGTAAAGTGCCAGCGACGTGATTGACAACATTAATGTGAGCATCAGCACTGGGTGCTGCAACTCTTGGTAAGAACAGGAACCCTAGAAGAGGATGGGAATGCACCATCAAGATGAGTAGTGCCATGAGCATGGATCCCATAATGAAGAGAGAGAGAAAATGTAAAAAAACTGGACGAAGTATTACGTTATATAGGATTAAGAGATAAACAATGATGGAATTAAGCATGCGTATAAAAAATGTGAGGTTGGAAGTGAGTAATATAAACAATGGCGAGAATAAGTATGCGTGCTGCCACAACCCGTATGATATTTCATTTAAGAATAGAATGCAGAGAGAATAAGAGGATAATGACGTCAAGTGATAAACAAAGTGATCGAGCATAAAAAACAGTCAGTCTGTCACTATCCGAATATTCTATGATCATAAAAGAAAAATAATGTGGATGACGAGGAATTGCAGGTAACAATTGATTTTTTTTTTTAATTATGCCAAATTTTATTCATTCCGTCCAACATTTTTTTTGAGATTTTTAGTACAATTTTACAGGACGCTTACGAAAGAGAAAGACAGAATGATGATAATATAACGAGAACAGAGTTACAAAGAACAGAAAACAAACAAACTGGCGAGGCTTTGATAACCATGTCCATGTGCATGTGTATTGTTGGTTTTTTCTTCGTACGGAATATATTCTTCTCCTTTCTTCTATTCTTCCATTACCATCATCGTCGTCGTGCCAAGGGAAGGAATCGGACCTTCTGATCTCTGACTGGTAGTCAGATGCATAGAACCACTATGCCATCCTCGGCTAGGTAACAATTGATTAACATGGCACCATTCCTTCTAACCAGTAAGATGATCTTGAACGAGATAGTTTTGTTCACCAGATATGTCCATCACAGTGCATGGACCTCGATAGTGAGCGACAAGTTTGGAATGACCAGTATGAACATGCACATACACAAGATCACCGGGACGATAAGAAATATTAAGACGATTTTGATTATAACATTGTTGTCAATTAGATAGTTGACGGCGGATGTTTGTTTGTGCTCTACTGGTAAGAAGATGACGGAATTGTTTAAGATATGGATAAAAAGTGTCGGGGAGGGAGAGTGATGGTAGAGGAGAGCATACATGTAGAACTCGAAGACTCTACTCGAGTATTAAAAATTTTACTCGAGTTTTCAACTATTCAACTATTAAAATTTTAATACTCGAGTACTCGAGTTTTCAACTATTAAACTTCTGTCTGCAGGATGTTGCCTGCAGGTTGTTGCCTATAGGACGCTACCCACAGGATGCTGCCTGCAGGTTGTTGCCTATAGGATGCTACCCACAGGATGCTGTCAACAGGTTGCAGCGCACAGGATGCTGCCTACCGGTTGTTACCTACAGGGTGCTGCCTACAAAATGCTGCCTGCAGAATACTGCCTACAGGTTGTTGCCTGCAGGATGCTGCCTACAGGATCCTGCCAACAGGATGCGGTCTACAGGATCCTGCCTACAGGATGCTGCCTACAGGATGCTGTCTACAGGATGCTGCTGCAGGATGCTAGAAGTAATACACGTATGTTGAGGGTGGGGCATAGGTATGGGTGAGGCGGTTAGGGCTGAGGGCATAACTGTGGATGAGGGTGAGGGCATAGGTGTGGGTGCGGCCGTGAGGGCTGAGGGCATAAGTATGCATGAGGGTGAGGGCATAGGTGTGGGTGAGGCGGTAAGGGGTGACAGTATAGGTGTGGGTGAGGCCGTGACGCTTGAGGGCATAGTTGTGGGTGAGGGTGTAGGTGTCAAAAGTGAGGGCATGGGTATTGCTGATGTTGTCAAACAGCCGCTAGCCGTACGTTATTGTCAAATGCAAGTAACATTGTCTCTCCTCGTGCGATTAGTTCCAGCATCCTGCAGGCAGAGGCTTATACGCGGCACGGTGGAAACAGCATACTGCAGGCAGCATCCTGCAGGCGATACGTTGCAAGCAACCACCTGTAGGCAGTATGCCGCATCAGCAGCCTGTAGGCAAGAACCTGTACGCATCGTCTTATAGGCGGCATCTTGCGGGCAGCATACTGCACGCAGCATCCTGCAGTTAACAACCTGTAGGCGGCATCCTGCAGCATCCCGAAGGCAGCATCTTGTTGGGCACCATCCTGCACGCAGCATCCTGAAGGCAACAACCTGTAGGCAGCATCCTGTAGGCAACAATCTGTAGGCAGCATCCTGTAGGCAGCATCTTGTGGGCATAATCCTGTAGGCAGCATCCTGCAGCCAACAACCTGTAGGCAGCATCCTGTAGGCAGCATCCTGCAGGCAACAACCGGTAGGCGGCAGCCTGCACCAGCATCCTGTAGGCAGCATCCTGCAAACAACAACCTGTAGGCGGCACCCTGCACGCAGCATCCTGTAGGCAACAACCTGTACGCAGTATTCTGTAGGCAGCATCCTGTAGACAGAAGTTGAATAGTTGAAAACTCGAGTACTCGAGTATTAAAAGTTTAAAACTCGAGTAAAGTTTTAATACTCGAATCGAATTAACGAGTTCTACACTACTGGAGGAGAGAGGATCAAATTGACTTTTGGCATGACGAGCAAACGCGAATTCATAAGGAGTTTGTGGATGATATGCGACAGAAAAAGCATGAGAAATGTTCAGAGTGTTGGTGTTGTGATGAAGGAGATGGCTGTTTAAGTATGTTTCGTTATCAGTGATGAGTCGTTCGGGAGCACCATGAATAAGAATAAAGCGATTGATCAGAATTTGAGCCACAGTTTTAGCGGTATATTGTAAAAATACTGATTTGTCACTATGTTTTTCTATGGGAAGATCAATATATCGTCATTCTCGTAAGAAACTTTCCTATCAGAGTCAAATAAAACACCATTTGTTATACAACATTCGATACAGAATTTTACGCGCAACAACATGGTACATAATATGTAAAGAAATAAGAAGGCTAAGTTACTTACATGGCAAACCTAATTATACAGGAAGTGGTTCCAATGTTGTCAATGGTCTTGTTGACCCACAATTAGAGCTCTATCTTACGATCACAAGTATGTCACTTCGAGGTTTTCCGGGTCAGAGAATTCGAATCTTTCCTCCATTTGCCTCGAGACTCCATTGGTTGAGCAGTAACCGATAAAAATCAAGTTATGATGAACAAGGTTGTCTTAGGATATATGAAGGCGGAGAGTTTTAATACGAGCTGTATTCGTTCTTAAATCCTTTTGGATGAGTAACACTCAACTGAAATTGTGCTCAAAGAATAGATTTCTCATGGTAATTTTGGTATCTAGACATTCGACAATGACTCGTCTCTCTCATACACTTTTTGTAATACGCATAACTCACGGATAAAATCCGAAGTTTCTGCTTTTATTGAAATAAATATAAAATTGATTTTCTCAAAGATGAATTATAGAATGACTGAATACATTGGAAGATATTTCTATTTAAATAAATAGATAAACAGGAGGTTCTATAACAAATGTAATAAGTCTAATTTAAATTTAATTATTTAAGTAGAAATACGATACGTGTCCATTGATACAATCAAACCTTATCTTTTCGATTTAGTTTTTTTTTTATAGTCAGTTGTTACTTCTTGATATTTTAACTATTATCCTGTTAAATAAAATCTAATAGATAAATCGAAAACTAAAAATAAATTGGTTAGATAGCGTCGTTGATAAAGTATCGAGGTGGGATTTGAACCCACGTACCCGTAGGGTAAAAGTTTTCAGGACTTTCGACTTGGACCGCTTGTCTACACGAAGTAATCAACATACAAAGCTAACCATGTCAGTTAAGTAAATTATGTGTATAAATTCCTTTTTTCATTGAGATTGTGCAATTACAAGAAATATTATTCGTTCGATTGTTTAAAAAATCAAATTCTAAGTTTAGTTTATAAAAATAACTTTAATCTATAATCAAGAACATATTCTTCAATGCATAGATGAAAGTATTTTACTAAATATGTATTTATACGGCAGTTAATTTTTATATCGAAGTTCTAATAACTGTTTTAATAAATATGGATTGTCTTATTGTCTAAAGTAATTAAAGTATAAGATTTGCTCTTTGGACGATTTTTTCTTGCTATTAATTTAACCGATAAGTTCTCTACCATTTTCAATTACATTAAAATTTAACAATTTGATCGTTTCAGATATAATATCAAAATATTGTATTGCATGGAATAATTTTATTTAAGATATAACAATGAAAAATAATCGAATTTTTATTTAAATATTCGAGTACCGATGTTTTTTTGATAGACTTTTATTAGTCTAAATGAATGATAGATCAAGTTTTACAAATTTTAGAATTATCATCTTATCATTAAGAACTTAATCAAAGCAAATAGTTACAGAATTTGTAAAATAAACAATGACTCACAAAAACTGAAAAATACAGAAAATATTCCAACTATCGTCTGCAAAATAAAATAGTGGCCGTGACCATTTTTGCAATAACTCAAAAACGGAAATAGCTAGAAAGCTTCGGTTTTTCACCATTCGATAGAGGATAGTGTGGGACATTGCTACATCTCAAAGTCCATTGGTCGATGTATTGACGAATCAGATGGATTTCTTGACATCAATTATTGAAACGCGGTTTTCAAGGGTATTTTCGCATAAAGTTTTCACTTGTAATAGTGTCATACGGTAGCCATGAGTGGCTTCTATCAATCTACGCAAGGCCGACCTTTCTAGCTTCTATCGTTGAGGAGATATAAGAGTTCTCTTGAAACACCCGATTAGAGCTGTAAGCCGTACAGCTGAGCCACTGTCGCCGCCGAAATGAACGAAAATGTTTAATAGTGTGAGCCGCGGCCGCCGGGAATGTCCATAAATACCAAACACTTTCTCGTTATTTTTCATCTCTTGAATTTTTAATCAATCATATGTATAGTTCATAAATGCGCAAAATATTTTTGTTTTCAGTAAAAAAAAAACATTAACTTCTATTAATACTATCATTCATGATATCGTTTTTGTTATTACAGCTCACGAAAATTGAAAATATACCCTTCGACTTTTTTGTCTTTTATTACTACACATTTTTATCTATTAATTTATTCTATACAGGAAGAAACCCCAAAATGCACTGCATCTTTTGTATATTTACATTGAACATCAAAGGCAACTTAAAGTATAAAATGTGTTAGAACAAAAAGAGACACATTTTTTTTCTATTTACAGAATGTCCATAATGTTGTAACTTTTTTTTTTTTTCGCATATACCTGGCCTTATATAAATGATAAAACATTAAATTTCTTTCGAAAAAGTAGGGCGTGAAAAGTTTCACAAGAGCTGTATGATCAAATTTCTTTTTAGCTTTCTGATGGTTTTTCTCATAGTCAAAATGAACAACTTAGATAGCAGTATCGCTTCCTACCATCTCTGAAAATACTCCGAAGACTTTTGACTTGGTATAGGATCTTGTCTACATTAATTTTGTAGGATTTTCGATGGAACTTCTTTTAAAAGAAGATTCGACATGTCATCATTTTTCTAAGTTGAGATATACGCAAGACGAAAATGTCTTTCAACATTTTCACTCTCAGCGGAATTGACACTAAAATATAAACTACTCGTTTTGAGTATAGAAAAAATCGTCAGAACAAGTAAAAAACAATTAAAAGATGCAAAACCATTGAAATTTCAATATACGATGCGTGGAACTGCTAGAAAGTTTCGTAGGAAAACTTCGAACCCTCTTCAAGTTTCGGAACTTAAAAAGGTTCTGTGTGAAAATTACGAAACGATTTTCATGTCACTGAGCTTAAAATTGTTTTATAAAACAGTACCAAACCTTCAAAGTTCGGTAGAACACCCTTTTTTTAAAGAGTATTAGCCATAACTACTTATAAGGCGCAAAGACTAACAATGAAGAAAATCGTGGTTGATCTTCAAGTTTCCGTTGGAACATTGTGGGTCGCATCAATTTGTGTGCCACTTAGTAGAATGAAGAGAGTGGAAGATATAGTCATTCTTCGGTCTTTCGAGATGAATATTCCCGAAGTTCGATCTATTCCTGCTCAAGATGATGAACTGAAACGTCTAAATGAACTTAACAGAAGTACACAACAAAAATGTGATTGTTTTGCTTTTTGAAATTGTATTGATAAATAGTTTGTTGATAGTTCAAAAATATCATCTCTATGAGAAAGAGCTGAGCAAATCCCAGGATGAGCGTTACTTGTATCTTTAATGGTTATACTTTTGTTTTCACTTATATAGATTCGTGAATCAGAACAAAAATTACTACTTGTAGACAACAAGGCTGGTGAACATTCGATTTATTTATCTTATGTTTGTGAAAATCTTCGACAATTTGGTGATTATTCGTCAACCTTAGATGATTTACTTCATTTTCTATTGAATGAAGCTTATGAAATTATTGACAATCGACTACTCACTGGCACGATTATTTCTATTGAAACATAGAGTCAGATATGGTTAAAATATTTGAACATTACTTGAATAGAAATTTAGATGAAAATAATCGAATAGATGTAAATTAAATGATATGGGTACTACTACGAAGACATGCTAAAATATTTCTTGATGCAACTTGGATCATGGCAAGTCAATCTATTATTTTTTGACTTATATTTAAATGAGCAATAACGAAATTTAGCAATAAATCGTGTGTATACGGAGAAATAAAAATTCGGGCGTTATAGTGTCATTCATCTGTGTTGGATATTTCTTTTCTTTTTTTCGATCGTATCGTATACATAGGCGTATGTGCGACATTTACATATATTTTCTTTTATATCTAAGGTATTTTCCAAATGTTTTATCGTAAATATTTGTCAATGAAAGAAATTGCAATATCTTGTATGTTGTATCATTATGAGCAAGAACATATGTATCAAGAACTGGTTACATATTTAAGTTCACTAAAAAGACATATTGTTACTCAACGTGATAGAGAAAATTATTTACGTGTACGAATATTGAATTTACTAAGAAATTTTTCTTTTGATTTTTTTAAAGCGTCATTTTGGTACAAACACACTTGGTTCTATTGATACTATAAATAATCAAGATGCTTATGCATGTAATGTATGTACTAAAAAATTCAAATTATAAATGTTAGAATCCTATTTTAGAAAGTGCTTCTCATTTATTTGAAACTGAAATCATATCAGATCATTTTAATGAGTTAAATGGTCAAGATCTCTTCACATTTCACATTTATAAATGTCATAAAAAATTTTATTAATAGACCAATGACTCAGTGTTCTTAGTATCAACTAAGAACTGTGGTTGACTTTTAGTGACCTATCATTATCATTAAATTGATTAAATGTTTTCTTAATCTTTGATTTTATTTTCATTCGCTATATGTATTATTTTTATGGAAACTTGTTACGCTTGTTACTCTGCAACAAAGCAATAGTGAGAGATACTCTTCTTAGAATTATTATCTACACTATGATCTCTATCCATGAGCAAGATATGAACGCAAACAGAATGCATCAGCTAATGAGATACCCTCGTCAATAGTAGAAAAAGAAAAGCAATCAAATAGAGATAACCACGCTTTATTCATATTTTTTCGTGAAGAAATTTCCAACTATGATTAATGTAATTGGATCTTTTGCTATTATTTATAAAGGTCTTTGCCTATAACCTTATCTTACTTTCCTTTTTATTCTTTAAACAAACACACTTTATCCATATTTTTTTGTGAAGAAATTTCCAACTGTGATCAATGTAATTCGATTTTTTATTGTTATTCATAAAGGTCTTTGTCTATGACCTTATCTCACTCTCTTTTCTTATCCTTTAAAAAGGGTAGAACTTCACTATGGGTTATTCACAAATCAACGAACATCTAAAATGCGTTATTTATTGATAATGTTCATTTGCATTATCATACTGTTGTTCTCAACAATGGTCGATTGTTTTTTGTCGGATATTGGTATATGCGTGACCCATATTAATAGACCTAATCAATGCATAGGCTACTGCAATAAAGAACAATGTAGCAGTGGATACTGTTCAATGAATGTGTGTCAATGCACCGGATGCAATGGAGTAAGCCTCTTTACAGCGTAACGCGGTAGTATATATTTATGTAAACGCTTTTGAATATTTAAACAAATACTAATTGAAAAAGAAATTCAAATTCAGTCCGAGAATTTTCAAAAGTAACTTCGCTTAGATTGCGAGAAACTATCTTATATTTAACGTTCAGAAATCTTCTACTGAGAGATACTCTAATTGATATTTAATTCTCTTCATCATTAGGAGACCGATAACGATAAGTAATTTGGTATTTTATAGAGTTGATGATTCTTAATTAGTTGAGTCTACCAAAGTTTTATCATATTTTATATTATTTTTTCTCTCTTTGCGAGCTAGAATCTTGAAGTACGTCAAACAAATATGTATACCAATATTCAACAGTAGAGATTGAGATTCTAATTTTTCTTTTTTTTTTATTCATCTCTTGCTGATATCAACAACAAACAATAATTTCGACGGCTTTAGCATGTGCTCTGCTCTTCTTCCTAAAGGTCGTGAACAATGTATACGGGACTGTCGTGAGCGATTGTGTCTTTCTGGTAAATGCGAAATGAATGTGTGCAAATGTTCACAATGTCCGGGGCAGGTAAGCTAGCTGGAAATATGTCATGACCCAGTGATGTCGAAAAGATGCTTGAATGACCTATTATTTCATTATCATATTTTCTTATCTTAACACCTTGTCATAAGAACGATATATTATTATCTGTGTACAAGATTGATGACATCTATTGAAGATGTAGAATAAGAAAAATGTACAAGATATCTATTTTACAAGGGATGACACTCGATGTTCTATTGCATTGACATCTAAAGATGTTGAATAATTGATAGATGAGACACAAAAGGATTTATTAATGCGATCGAATGCTTGATGACAATTTAGTAGTTCAAAATATCACAAAAATAAAAAAACGGATCAGTTATTTGTTGAGTCAAAAAAAATATGCAAAAATGAAGTACACATCTGGTTATCAGGAAGACATTTTGTTTGTCATTCCGAGAATTTGTAAGTTCAGCTCATTTCCAATAAGAAAACCATATATTTCTGTATTTCTCCGAACTTTGTTCTTCCCGATGTATAGCTATTTCTACATAGTCATACATAGATTTTTTTGTTCAAGGGATAAAAGAATAATATACACCCAACCTTTCTTTATAATATATATTTTTACTAAAAAAAAACTATTTATGATGCACTTTTTCAAACAATAACGTATCGATACTAAATTAATTTTACACGATTACTGAAGGAGTAGCAACATGTTTATTTATTCTCATTTTTTTCTGTTTTTATCATTCAGAACGATGTAACAAATCGTGGAAAAATGAGTGTTGATGCTTTAGCACGGTGTATTATGTCCGAAGCATCGACTGGTAATAAAGCTGAGCAAATAGCTATTGGTTTTGCTTGTCAACGAAACTCAAAACATGCTTCCAATCAAGATCCAACGGTTAATATTACTCGACTAGCTAAAGATATTTTGGAAGGAAAAATCAATGATCCAACGAAGGAAGCAAATCATTGGTATTCACCTTTTTCAATGCCAAAGAAAAATGAAAAATCAAAATGCAAGCCACCTTATGGCAAGGGTATTATGGATTGTAGTGGAGGACTGGAAAAAGTTTGTCGTGGTCAAGAGAATTATAAACCTAGCTGGGCTGCTCCTTATAAACAAGTTGATATTCGATATGTACGTGACTGTAAATTTAAGTTTTTCAAACTCTAATTTATCATTGATTCACTATGATAAACTTTTATAATTAACAAAAAATAAATCTTGATCATTATTCTAGAGTCAAAAACATGTTATTAGTCACAATATATATTCCGAAAAGAGCTCATAGTTCGATTAAGTGATTATAGGTAAATGAATGTCACCCTTTTAATCACATATATTGTAAAAAGATTCAAAATGAATAGAATAAACAATTATAAAAAGTAATTTTGTTAAAAAAAAAACTTTTGATTTGTACATGACTATTTCTTAAGTATGTAACAGAATAAAATAAGAAGATATTCATTAAAATATCAAACAAGTATAATAAAGCTTTTGAACGAATATTTTAAACTATAAGAGTGGAAAAGTACTGACATTAATCATAACAAAAAGACACTATCTAAATCCTTTTATATGTTAATTTATATAGAATAAAATAATGTTTATTTAGGTTAAAAGAATCAACAGAATAAATTGTGAACTATACATTCAATGTAAATAAATGTTTGCATTAAGCAGGAGAAATTTTAAAATTCACTCTCAGCTATTCATTTATATTTCACAGAATGGTTCTTTGTTCAGTTTAATTGATTGATCGGGGTAACTGTTTTCCTATCGAAAATACGTTCATATCAAGTTGTTCTTATACCATGTATAAAATAATATTGCCTATGTCAAACATCAACATTTCTTGTGATAAACATTAAGGTAATTTTACCCATTCATGATGCTATAACTTGATAGGTATTTCACATCGCTAAAAGTGTTATTGATATAACAACTTTAATAATATGTAATACTATCATCGAAATTAAACTTCGCTGAAGTGTACCATACAAATGAGTACCATCAATTAAAACCTACTAGCTAGATTTCGTGAAAAATTTCTGAATGCGTCTTTTTTCGAGACTATACTTTGAGAATCATGGCCTTGAATATGGATATTATGCTTTCGCTGTTGCCTGTGTTTCGTATGATATATTGTTATCTCTTTCTTGTAGTTTCATATTTCCTGTTTTATATCTATAAATATGAGATATGCTTACACATCTTTAGTATTCGAAAGACGAAGAAATCATTCGTTGGACGTCAATCAAGTTAATGGCAGATTCGACTCTTTTCACAGAACATTCACTTATCAAATTGTGCCTAAGCAACTTACTAGTATATTTTGTAGAATTCGACAAGTTCTATTCACTGGTGCAATTGTATTTTTATAGCTCAAAGTATGACCCAGAAAATTTTTAAATACTGTATTCTCTTAACGAAATTTTGGCACTATAATTGAGTAAAAGCTGTTCATATTCATCATGTCAACTCTGAAAATACTTGTGTCCGATATAACTCGATGAGCTCTATCCAATAGTGTGCTCAAATCTTCGATACAGCTCGAAGTATGTTTTTTAGACTAATAGATCGAGTTGTGTCGAACACATTTAATATGGACAGCTTCTACTCGAATAAGCTGCCAGAATTTCATTAAGAAAAGACAATGTTTTGAAATTTTCTAGGTCATATATGGGATTATGAAGAATTTGATTGCACCTTTGGATAGAGCTCTTTGAGTTACATAAAGCACATCAGTGAATCGCTTAAGCATAGATTAATAAATGAATGTTCACTGAAAAAAATTGAACCAGTCGCTAACTTGACCAACGTAGAAAACGCATTTATAATAATCTGTTAATGTATTGTTAGGAGAACATGATCTAACGTAAATAGAAAATAATATAATCTTTTCACATGATAATCTGTTTTAAATAAACCTTGTTTTATAATTGAATTGCATGACATCAATAAAATTCTGATTGATTGACTTAAAAGGGTACCCGAATTTTTAAATTCTGCTTCAATTTTTCACATATCGCATTACATGACTACCAACGACAAAATGACTGCAAATCGTATTTTTGATAGATACTTTCATTAATAATAAACCACGAAAAATATAAGTTTTTCAGAACATTTTTTCGTCCAGATAGCTTTATAGAGCTTGTTTCGCTGATTATTTTGGTAAAAAAAATACTCAAGTTTACCCAATAGATAGGAGAGTTTCGATCGAAATACCGAAAACTTTCGACTGGTAGTGATTGCTGCTGAGTCGTAGTTAATATTTTTCTTAGTATTTTGATTGAAGCTCTCTTATTTATTGGGTAAGCTTGAATATTTTTTTTACCAAAATAATCAGCGAAACGAGCTCTATAAAGCCATCTGAACGAAAAAATTTTCTGAAAAACTTATATTTTTTGTGGTTTACTATTAATGAAAATATCTGTCAAAAATGCGATTTGCAGTCGTTTTGTCGCTAGTAGTTAGTACCAATATAACAAAATCGCCGATTAATCGCTATTCATTGTTAAAGCTTAAAAAATCGTCAAGAAATCGTGATTAAATCGCGAGTAATCGTCCAAAACAAGGCGATTTTGATGACATGGGAACAATTCATTGAAAGCAGAAATCCTTTGGGAGTTTTACTATTCTAGTATCCATTTATCCGTGCCTAAACTATACGCTCGAACATTCGAGTAATTGAAGTGATCAACTATCATCATAGTTGTTCCGGGATAGCACCTTGGAACTTCCTTATGTCAATTGCTACCTAGGAATTTTTTTCTGCCAAATCTATTTTCTGTCGACTATCCGCCTAAGTATAAGAAAAAAAATTGATAAAAAAAGATTTTTCACAAAAGTGGTTGGTTTCCTATCGATTCATCTAGTATTTTAGAATTTCTCATAAATATTATGTAAAATTGTATATATTCCCTGCCTATCATTCAACTATTGATTAATGATCAAGTACAACGTATAGTGATTCTATATATTTTCGATATTTGATAAAGTTTTTCTGAGATTGATAGTACTTGATGGTTACTGAGACATAGCACTTTTTTGTATAATAATACTTAGCAATGACTAAAAGAACATGCAATATTTAATAAAAATATAAACTAAAGAAATATTTTCAATTTTATTTTATCAAATGTTAGACATAGTTCCCATCATTCTTCTTATCAAGTTGAATCTCTTCTAACAATTAATTAAAACGTCTTTTTAAAGCCCTCAACGAAAACGATTTTACCCAGATCTATCAAAACGTATCGTTTGCGAACCGAAAACGAACCGTAAAAGGGATCAAAACAGGATCTTTACAGTAGTATACCGGATCGATTCGGGCCATTTTCGGTCCGTTTGAACCCGTATTTCCTGGCACAGAAATACGCACCGTATTTGGTCGTTTTCTCTCCGTTTACGGATAAAATTCAAATTTTAAGGTATGTTTCTGGTATGATCATACTATGAAATTATGCCAGATCTTCTATTATCCATGCAAGATTTCATTGATCTCAGCGCTCTGTTCTAATCTGTGATATTTCCCTTTCCTAATCAACCGTTCTTCATAATTTTCTTTGATTTTTCATCATTTTTTATCAAACACTACCACACCTGTGCACTTGATTCATATTTACCATTACGACGATGTTATCAAAATCATATCCAAATAAAAATATTGAGACTTACCACACTATGGTATTATTGATATATCTAAATAAAAACTAAGAACTCTATATATAAAAATCGTAAGTGTTCATTCCACAATTTGATTGAAATATCTAAATGAAAAACAAGTATAGAAAGTTTATATATATAATTCATACATTTTCAAAACCATTATTTTAATATCTATATAAAAAAAAGAATTGTATAAATAAAATTCTTATTTGTCCATATCGACGACATGATTGAAATCTTGAAATAAAACAATTTTAATATATAAATTTCATATTTGTCTCTCGATGATAAAAATGAAACTATCGAAATAAAAAAATGTAATCTCTACATAAAATTCATACTTGCCTATTCAATGATTTTATTGAATCATCTAAATAAAAAGAGTATACATTGTTTATGTATATAATTCATACACTTTCGACGATATCGTTGTAATATCTAAATAAAAAAAAAGAATTTAACACGTAAACTTGATATTTCGCTTGTTTACGATAATTTTTAAATATCTGAATCTAAAGATAATAAAACTTATACATAGAAATTGTATACTGCAATCGATAATGATGTGAAATTATCTATACGAAAAGAAAGATAGCAGACTAAGTTCATGTCTATATGCCTGTTTATCTTTATTGAGCTATGTTGACGAAGAAAAACTTTAGTTGCGCATGGTTAGGTATGCCTTTCCAAGATTCTGATTATCAAATTTTATTCAAATCTTATACTAAGAATCTTAGGAGACTTACTTTAGCATCTTATTATAAGATACATTAAAAACGGCTGAAAACGCCACATAAATGGTGTTTCGTTACAGTGTAGTGAATGGTGTATGCTAAACGGCCTGTAATATATCCGTATATATGTAATTAACCGATACTCGTAAGCAAAAAATATCTGGACACCGTAAAGATGCCGTTTGGTATCGGTTTACCGTCGTTTACGGACCGTCAATATAGACCTGGGTAGCTTCCCTTGAAACCACATGAATCTATCATATTCTATTCGTTTAAAAAATTTTCTCGACTTCTGTTCGCTCTTCACAGTCGCACTCTAGCATAAATGGTAATGGGATATAGATTCATTTTAGATAGGTCAAGTATAACTCATCTGATGCTAAAGAGCTCATAGAAAGCGAATTAACAAAGATATTCTGCGTGAACACAGATGTGAAGCAAAAGTTTGTTTTTACTTGTGTGAAGAAAATTGGATGTTTGATTACTCCTGGAATTACTTTTGTTATAGCTGATAAAAATCTGTCTCTGCTTGAGATTCTCCTTAGGATGAAAAAGTATAATGATAAATATCTTACTATTTGTTTTAAACTTCTGCTATAGTTTTTATGACTGCTCTTAGATGGTATGGGTTTCTGTTTGAAATTTTTGTTTGAGTAAAAGACAATACTATTCATTTTTGGAATTGTTTTAGTGAAGCATTTCTGTTGAAAATGGAATAATTTCACGATTTTTGGGGATGTCATCCAGCCCTCGGAAAAGGAAAAAAACATGTGATATATCATCACACTTTTGGTACAGCGCATCATGCATCGTGTATCATCAATGACGAAAAAAAAGGGAAGAAGAAAAATGTGACTCTTGGTCATATGTTTAAAAACACGTGCACAAAAGAGTGATGACTTGAGTCATCACTAGCAATCAGTAGATGACATTCTATCCCCTTGTATAAAAAAATCCATTCAAAACGGAAAAAAAGTATTTTTTGAAAACTGCCATAGAAAACTGGCTTATAAGAAAAATTTGGATAGAGATGACTATAACATTGAAACGAAAAATATATCTACAGAATACTCGAATAATTATGATAAGTATTAGTATTATCCTAATACTTAATTTAAGACTAATGCCAAAGCATTGAATTATGTTTTTAATTCCAATACATAAGCATTAAATTAAACATTATTTATTGCAATACTAATGTTAAGCCGACACCTCTGATTTAATTAATGTAGATTTTCTTATGATTCTCAAATAGGGCCTATTTTCCTATAAAACCCACTCTTCTCCTTGTGGTCATTTTATCTAGGAAAAACAGAAAATTGACCCAAAATTTTTAAGAAAGATCCGTGGGCACAAATTCTTTTAGGCTTTTTACTATCTGGATGCTCTCTATCAAAGTGCCTGTGAATGAAGAGAATCGGCGTTGGGCACGTCGGGTGGCTCCGTCGTAAGTAAAAATTACCATTACCGAATAATTTCTAATAATGACTAAGCATGAATATGTAAGATCGAACGATTCATTTTTATGACGACATGGCGTATGCATTTCCTCTTTTCGTTTTTTTTATTTATCAGTATCAAAGTGTTAGCATAGTGGATGTATATTTAGTCTATATTTTTTGTTTTCAGGTCATGCGTGAGTGTATATATTTTTTTTATCGAGAATGATCCAATACAGTGATTTTTTTTTTGTTCTTTTTTTTTCTTTAATACTTGATCTGTATTGATTTTTCAAGGGTTTTTTTAATATAAGTATCATTTGTTGAGAGTTTACGTCAAATTTATGATGTCGGTGTAAGTATAGAAACAAGTTGAACTATGAAAAGAAGGCTTTTACTAACATCCAGAACTCAGATCGACACACACAGAATTCTAGAAAACTGTTTGTTAAAATTAAAGTTGTTGGAAACTCGTGTTAATTGATTGGTCCAAAATAAGGGTGTTGATCAGTGTAAGATTTAGGATATAAGTACTTGTAAATGTTAGTCTTCTTTTTAAAAACACCGTATTCTCAGACCACATCAGAGCAGAAAATTGGACTGCACTATTGTTCCAGCTTCCTCAAAGAATATATAGGGATGGCACAAGTTACTTTACTGAAAAAAAATTGAACATCTTCATTACAGCTAAACCAAATGAGTTGAAACTTTTATTAATGATAGAGACATGTCTAGAGAGATTCTTTGTTAAGTATTACTATAGATCTTAACAAAAAAATTTTACTTTTTCACAAATATAGAAAAAATTACAGAATGGGTCAAAATGCCCTTTACCGTGGAAAAGATCGAATATCTCCGTTATAGCTCGAGTAAATGAGTTAATTTTTTTATCAATGATAGAAGTATGTCCAAGCTTTCCATTCATAAAGGCATGCCTAGAGAAATCCGTTGCTGAATATATAATTTTTTTCCTATATGTGAAAAAGTAACATTTTTTGTTGTAACTCATTAGGCATGCACAGAATCCGAACGTTCGGGTTCGGTACTGAATTCAGTCATTTTTCATTTTCTTTATAAAAGAGATAATGGTAAGTCAAAACAAATGGTTTCATGGTTGGTTAGGAAAGGCCTTCAAAGAATGAAAACAGTAATCCAAGAACTAAAGACCCATGAACGCCCAAGAAAAATTTTTCCAATGTTCAAAAGTACTCGAACCCTCACTCGAACCTGACAGAGCCGCTCGATACTTCACATGATCTTTTATATGCGTCAAAAACTTCTAAGACAGTTGCATACATACTCAACATTGTCTAAATCAGTTTGATAACACCGTCACTCTCACCCTAACCCTTACCATTATGTATATGTATTTATTTTTTTTCATTCTGTATCCCAATCAGATGAAAGCTCCTTACGGAAAATTTATCTTGTACAATATGATACAGATGATTAAGCATGAATATGTAAGATAGAACGATTCCTTTTTATGACAACATGGCGTATGCATTTCCTCTTTTCGTTTTATTTATTTATCAGTATCGAGGTGTCACTATAATGGATGTATATTTAACCTATATTTTTTGTTTTCAGGTCATGCGTGAGTGTATGTATTTTTTTTATAGAGAATGATCCAATACATTATTTTTTTTGTTCTTTAATACTTGATCTGTATTGATTTTTTAAGGGTTTTTGTTTTTTTATACTTTCCATTTTCAATTAAGTTTTCTCACCTCTTTTTATCTTGTTTTTTACATAAGTATCATTTGTTGAGAGTTTACGTTAAATTTAGAGTGTCAATGTAAGTGTAGGTCATCCGGTACTTAAAAACATATTATCGGTATGGATGTTGGGTTGAAGTTTCGCAAACCATTTCCACTAGCAGAATACATACCACCGGGTGAAGAAAGAAAAAAAGAGAAAGACTACGAAAACGAACAAAAGTTTTATTAATACAATTCTTTGTTAGATATTTATGTCTCATTACTTAGTTAGATTTTAAATAAATAATTTAGCAAAAATCGAATTTTTTTCTTAGTTTTTAATTGATTTATTACTGATGATTTTGTGATTATGTCTCCTTAAATTATTGAGGACAATTCTTGGAAGTGAGTATGTAATGCAATTGATATATAAATGCGCATATAGGATAAATGTTAGATAGAAATGTACTTAGAGCATACCAAAATTAGTTCTATAGTTCTACGATATTTCGTCATTTTTTATCTCATATAATAATAATAAAGTTTCGATATGTTAAGAATGCTTTTACACAGGTCCGCAACTTGGCACCACTTTTTATATGATTTAAAACTGCCACGATCTCGATCTTATCATGTTGTAGTCCATAAAACACTGAGTCTAGTAGTAACTTTCGTATTACTCTCTTGAGAGTGCGTGAGAGTATTCTAGACGTCTAATACCTGTAAAATGCATTTCTTGGAACTTTTGATTCGGTATTTCTACCCCTGGTTCTTCTGTTTTGTTGTCAAATACTGAGCTTTCTCTATAAAACACGATATTTTTTAATTAATCAGAAAGTATTTGATTTTTTTGTCCATTTCTCATGGACTTTATACGAACGTTAACACATCAAAATTTCATTATTATGATATCAGATGAAAAATGACGAAATATTTTAAAATTAAAGTGCATCATACAAACCCTCAGTATTTACAGAAAGAAACTGTAGTGTCCATGCTACTGCTTTTTTTATGTCCTAATGTAACATAATCGTTAATAATGAGAAGAAATGTCAACGAGATATATTTATTTTCTTATATATAATTTATCCAAACCAGGCTATCTTATAGACGTAATATAAGAAGAATACAGTTAGATCACAAATCGTTATAAAAAATTGGTGAAAACGTTGTTCATTAGTAAAACCATCTATTCAAGCAAACAAGTGAACAAAAATTCTACCCTTATAAAATAAAGTAATTGTATTCATTGTCAATAATTTTATTTTATATTTAAAACTGAAAACATTCAAATGAAATAAGTATGATCTGCAGATAATTGAAAGAGATTAAATATTAAAATGAGAATAGTAGTAGTTATTCTATTTTCATAACAAGCTGAAGTATTATTGCATTTCCATTCTCGTTAAATTTCAATTTATATTATTTTCAGTTTCTCATTTTCTTTTGATCATTTGTTGTGTCCGTTTTTTCGAAAAAAATTCACTCAGATAAAACCTCATAACAAAAATGAGTCGAGTCACAAAAATTGACCAATTTAGAATTTCAAACTAGGCAAATAGTAATTATAGATTATATGACTTCGTTAATTTAAATCTTGAGAGAACTTGTATAAATTCACCGAAAAGTTTTTTAATCTGTGAAAAAAAAATTCGCTTTGATTGTCTAAAAATTATCTTTGACCTTGGAACAAGTCCATTTCCGTAGATAAACTATATATGTTTACATAATTAATCCATACAATGTATTCGGCACAATTTGAAACGCCATCACTATTACAATTTTGGGGGCTAGTTTTGATTTAACATTTATTTTTATATTCAATTTTTCATGCTGAATTCGAAAAAATTATATTTCGAAGGTCAAAACAAGAAGAAAGTAGGAAATTTTAATTTCAATTTTGTGCTAAGGATCAATTTAACCGACTCGAATTATATTTTATACACATATACTTGCAATAAGCATCTATGTTTTAATAATTTTCAAAATCTTTTTCAAATGGTGTTCCTGTTCGATCCAGTCGGAATTTTTCTGCCTTCCTTAAGAAACAATTCACACATAATGTTCTAGCAATATTTTTAAAAACATAACGATTTTCTTAACATTTAAAATTCTATATTGCAATTACGAAATCGTTTAATCTATTTTTTAGATATTTTCTTATTTGTCAAGAATTTACAGCTTAACTTATAGAAAACTATTTTTACGAAGGTAGGTGCGCAACTGTTCAATCGCTTTTGAGCTGAGACTATTTTCGTTAGATAGTCTTTAGTGAGTAATAAAAATATTTAAAACAGTTTGAGCTACTGGACCATTCTCCTGGTATTATGACTAGTTTATTGACTTTCTGACCTTATGTAAGATAGTTTGAGAAAAATTAAATATTTTATGAAGAGAAGATTTTTTTTTTGATTGAAACTCTGAGGATATCCTAGAATGATTAAACGTATTTATGGACAAAATTTCAACTGAAAATTCTATTATTCAATTTTTCTCGAAGTACCTTACTTAAGATTAGAAAGTCAATAAATTAGTCATGACTCTATGAGAATGGTCCAGTTGTCCAAAACGTTTTAGATTTTTTCATTACTCATTGAGGACCTATCCTCGTTCGTCCAATGGCTATTTTCTAAAAATTATCTTTCGTTAAATATTGTTATTTTACTATAGATGAAAACAACTTCCATGGATAACAAGTTAATCGAATGCAAGCATTCATCTATTGAACAACACCTTCACGTTGACAATGAACGACGTGAAAATTCAACACAAAATCTATCGAATTCGGCAAGATTTTATAATGTTACTAAGGAAATGACAAAACAACTAATGCATCCAATATATATGTATATTAATTTCTTTTCTTCTCAATTATCATAATATATAGAATGTTGTTTATTAGGAAATATTCATGTTGGGGAAGGTATCAAACTGCAAAAATTGCGGGTTTTCTTGCTCTCATCATAACTCTAACAATGACTGTTAGTATATTGATAGTTTATTACACTTCAATGAAAGTTACTGGTATGTTCTTTTTTTTTATTGATATATAAGTCATTTTTTTTTATAAACCGGATAAAGTTTACATCGAAGATCTATAATTAAAAACTCAAACGAATAGTTATGAACAGTTTTGCTATAATAAATTAAGATAAACATTCGTTGTTTTCATGACCGATGACTAGATAGTAAGTGCATTTCTATTTTACCATGGTTCACATATCTAGATAATAAAAATAAGTAATCCTAACAACATCTTAAGAATACTATTAAACTTGACATTAGATGAACTACACGATAATTCATCATCGTCAATTATCTATAATGAAGTAAATGATCAAAACTTCGAATATCTCTTACAGATAACATCCACATACCACTATTGTGGTGAATTTTAATGTGTCAAGTGTCGATATCATGCGGATGCAAGAGGATGACTGTTTATCTTCATTAATCTCATAAATCCATATTTGCATTCTAGCTTTTCAACCTATGATAAAATACATCTAGCTCAAACTTTAATTTATTTTTATTCTCTACATCGTTCTTGTTTTCTTATAATGTAGAAAAGTTGACTAAAATTCTTCTATTTTTACACAGCAAGTAACGATGTGTAAGATGAGTTTATAAAACGTCAGCTTGTGAAAATATTCTTTTATGGATGTACGGATGGGATAAATCCTTTTGAAGTTTCTTTTCTTCTCTATAAACTCGAACAAAAAGTATCTAAAAACATTGCATCCACATTACTATGGTTATCAGTAAGTGATAAGTAGTACTTATCGATAGGGAGACATTGGTCAGTTTCATTTGCGTGAGACCATATCGACAAAATCAGGCAGAATAGAACATTTATCGTCTTCGATTGACTGTAGTTTTTTTTAGAAGAATATTTTGTCTAGATAAATTCTTTTAGTATAGGCATATGTCAAAATATTAACACTTTTAGCAGTTACTTAACTAAAATGAATTAGTGAGTATTAATCGAATCATATGAAGAAAAAATCTAAATTTTTTAGAGTGGACTTTAAGGTCCAAGTCACATCTGTGGCAAATTTTTTTCAGAAATATTCGACTTCAAAAATTTTTCTCATAAAAACGGGCCTCCTAGGATTTCCACCAAGTTCCAAAACAAAAATGTCCATATCAGAAGGTTACATTATATTTATATTCTCAAAAAAAAGAACTATAGTTCGAACAATCAAAAATCCTACTTGAGGGTACGTTTATATAAAGTTTTATTCTAATACTATAGGAAGGAGTTGTAATGTGCTATCGCATAGGAACATACAACATGTCTAAGAGTGTCTAATAACATGAACCAATCTAATATAAAACAAGCCCAGTAAAAAAACGAAACAGAAAAAAGAACGATAGTATATGCACTACCAAAGTACAATTCACATAAAAGCAATTAATGAAAGCTAATTATGTGTCTACAAAGCAGTATGGATCTTGTTGTGTTACGAGCTGCACTTCTCCTCCATTTTCTCTTCTTCTTCGTATTCATCTTCCATTTCACTCATAAAACTATCAAGTTCATTCACCTGATCATTGATAGTATCAGAGTTCTCCATTATTACAGTAAGTATTTGTACAATTTGAAGATACCCTCATAATGATTTTTACATATCATAAAACTAATTGAATGTGACAATGAGCTTGAGGCTGAGTAAGAGGGCGTCCTCAAACTGTAGAAGTAACTTAAAATACTCTATATGTCATAATATAAAAAGTTATGCATGGATATATTAGTATGTAATTTTGTGTATACATACCATATTTGAAATCTATTAAATAAGGTTTAGTGTACAAATCAAAATCAAACTTGTAATAGCATATAAAAAATCGATATACTTGAAATTATACAGCGATTGTGTACAAATAGAAAGAGATAAAAATCTAAGATACATACTATAGATAGAGAACTACTAGAGGATTATAATGACAAGTAAGGGACAAATCTATATCAGTCTATAGTACATAAAGAACAAGAAAATGCATCATCATAAAATCAAAATGAATATTAAAAAAAATCAAATTTTAAGTAGGATTTTTGATTGTTTGGACAATAATTTTGAAAGGTTCATATGAGAATTTATGCAGAATTTGCTGCTCTTTCAAATGAGATTATTTATAGACAAGTGAACAGATGTTTTGACAAAGTCATTGTTCAAGTACAGCCATCTGGCTACAGTAAACGTATAGTGTAATGAAAAATAGATGATGTGCAAGATTCTCTCTCACCAAACACTCACTGCTATATATATCACTCGTTCGTAAAGGATTTGGTTTACATCGTCTATTATATTGATGAAGGTGAACATTTACATTAGTATAATATCGCATGTAATCTCATCCGATGATCATATTACCTACGCTATTATATAAGTATGATATCGGTGAAGGTTCTCATTACGTATACATTGTATCACATATGAGTGATATTACGTAAGCACGATATCGGTTAAGATTGATTCTATATGACTATGATGTCATTAAGGGATTATAACGTGTAGTGATGATCTCAGTATCGCTCATTCTTAAGCGATCTGTGTGATTATTAGCACGTATAGAATAGTCATCTGCATCAAAAGCCATCGAATTGCTTCTTAAATAGTTTCAATATGGCATTTGAATGATTCATCGTGTCACTTTGTCTTTTTAATCCTCCTTCTCCTTCATTAACAACTGCTTGAAATGTGTAGCTTTGAGAATTTCACTCTGGAAAGAGTGTTTCTTGAAAATAACGATACTAATAATTTCGAGAAACCATGAATGAATTCCGATTCCTCAATTCCGAAATCATGTGATCAAACTTCAAACACATGGTTATTTTCGTAAAATAAGCTTTTCTGGAGGAGAAAATCAAATTGGCATATTTTTCGTTACCCGATAAGGTAATTTGTTGATACCAGTAATATGTCGTCTTAGCCTTCTGATTAAATACAAAATGCTTATTAATTAATGGTAAGCACTACTTACTGTTACTTTGGTAATTGGAAGTTTAAGTAATAGTAAATATGATACTTCTCCCGATATTAATTAATGAATTTTCTTAAGTTATAACTATTATATTCATATTTCTTAATAGTTCACTGTGCACTAAAACGTTACATGATAATATTTCGGCTTGATATTCTACTCTCATAAATTTCCCATAATTGTCAGAATATCATCAATGTTTTAGTGATAATCTCATTGGACTTGATTATCTGAAGAAGAAGAAGATATATCTTTTTCGTAGAACTTTGATCTAGCAACAAATAATTTCAACAATGATAAACGAAAATGTTGGAGTGATCTCGTTATTTCGAAAAGTAGAAACCATTACATAGCTATAGAGGTTATATTATAATAATAGAGTATGATCAGAGAATAACGAATCACCCCATCACTCTCACCATCCTCAAGATTGTTGAACTATTCACCGTAGATTCCCAGATACAAGTGGAAAACTTGTTCATGCCTAACTTTATTGTTAATTATCGATGCAAAGTATTCATGACGTAATTAAAAGATGGTTAGAATATAACGTCATTGGAATACTTTAGAATTTTCGTCATAGCGATAAAAATTACCATATGGTGTGTCAACGAATTGATAAAGAAATGAAAGTTAGCGCACAATGAGTAATTTGAGTGATGAGGTTTGTGAGAGCCATCGAGGTTCTCTTGAAAAGTGTTCGTTTTCATTCGGATTGATACAGTCCACCTAAGATAGTTCAACCGTAGTAGTTGATGAGTCTTTATTTCTTTGTTGTTGTATTATTTAGTTCGAAAATGTGAACTTAATTTTAAAGCAACGACTCAAAATCCAATTGAATATAAGTATGGCCCACGATCTGTTGCCATGGGTGACTTTAACAACGATACTTGGCTTGATATTGCTGTTGCTAATTATGATGCTGATCATATAGCTCTATATTTTGGATATGGCGATGGCACTGTAGCAAGATCAGTTAAGCATCTAACTGGCTCTGGATCTGCTCCGTACATGATTGCTGTTGGTGATTTTGACAACGATCATCGACTGGACATCGCCGTCGCAAATTCCGGTACCAACAGCATCGTTGTGCTTCTCAAACTCCAAAATGAGTCTTTTATGAACCAAAAGGTACTTTCGGTTACATCATCTCGTCCTATTTGGATCCATATAGCAGATCTCAACAATGATGCAGCATTAGATATTGCCACTGTTAATTATGGCACACACAGTGTAAGCATATTTTATGGATATGGAAATGGAGATTTTTCAAAACCATGCACGTACTGTACAGGCTATGATTCTTTTCCGTCTGCAATTGTCAGTGGTGATTTTAATAACGACAACCAAATGGATCTTGCTATCGCCAATTATGGTACAAACAATGTTGGTATACTACTTGCAACTAGTAACAGTACTTACGCGAGTCAAATCACGTTTTCAACTGGTCCGAATTCTCATCCATACTCGCTTGCTGTTGGTCATTTAAACGATGACACCATGCAAGATATTGCTGTTACCAATTATGGAAATAAAAGTGTGGGTGTACTTCTGGGTCAAGGTAATGGAACTTTTATGAGTCAAATGATTTATTCGCTTGGCATAGTTTCTCCATATTCTATTGGCATTGATGACTTCAACAACGACAATCGAATGGATTTGGTCGTGACTAGTAATGGTAGTGATAATATAGCTCTACTTGTCGGATATGGCAATGGCACCTTTGTAAGCCCAAAGACGTATTCAACTGGATCTTCTTCATCAATCTCCATTGCCATAGGTGATTTAAACAGAGATAATCGTTCAGACATTGTCATTGTCAACAATGATACGAATACTATAAGTATCATGCTTAGTTATGACGATTTTTTTCCCATGCAAACGACATATTCAACTGGTAATGCACCATACTTTGTAGTTGTTGATAATTTTAATAATGACAACCATCTGGATGTTATCGTTGTTAATCGAGGTGAAAATACTGTAAGTGTGTTTCTCGGATATGGAAATGGCAATTTTGCAAATCAAACGAAGTATTCAAATGGTACTAGTCCATACTCTGTAGCTACTGGTGATTTTAACAACGACATTCATCTGGATATCGTCGTCACTAATCTTTATGATAATACTATAAGTGTTCTTCTCGGCTATGGTAATGGCTCTTTCGCAAATCAAACGAAATACTCAACTGGCCCTCAACCAGGGCCTGTAGCTGTCGGTGACTTTAACAACGACACCCATCTGGACATCGTTGTTGCTACTGATAATGCAAATGTATTTCTTGGATATGGAAATGGCTCTTTTGCAAGTCAAATGACATATTCAACTGGCTCTGTCCCAGCGTCTGTAGCTGCCGGTGATTTTAACAACGACAGCCAATTGGATATCGTCATCGCTAATTTTGGTGGTGATACTGTAAGTATTCTTCTCGGATATGGAAATGGCTCGTTTGCAAATCAAACAACATATTTAACTGGCACTAGTCCAATCTCTGTGGCTGTTTCTGATTTTAACAAGGACACCTATCTGGATATCGTCGTTGCCAATCGGGATGATAACACTGTAAGTGTCCTTCTAGGACATGGAAATAGCTCATTTGCAAATCAAACAACATATTCAACTGGCTTTGAACCAGTGTCTGTAGCTGTTGGTGATTTTAACAACGACAGCCGATTGGATATCGTCATCGCTAATTTTGGTGGTAACACTGTAAGTATCCTTCTCGGATATGAAAATGGCTCGTTTACAAATCAAACAACATGTTTAACTGGTACTAATCCAATCTCTTTAGCTGTTGGTGACTTTAACAATGACACCCAGCAGGATGTCGTCGCCGTGAATTATGTAGACAATACAGTGAGTATACTACTTCGGTATGACAGTGGAGCTCTCAAAGAAAAAAGTACATTTACATCTGCCGATGGTTCTCACTTGCAAAGTTTTGCCGTTTCTGATTTGAATAATGATAATGTATTAGATATCGTCGTTGTCAATCATGGTACTGATAACATAGGTATTCTTCTTGGACGTGGAAATGGCACTTTTGGAAACCGAACCGTGCTCTCAACTGGCTTCAATTCTCGTCCATACTCAATCGCTATCCATGATTTCAATAAAGATGGCCAAGCGGATATAACAGTGGCCAATTATGCTGCTAAAAATCTTGTTACATTTTTGGGAAGTGGCAATGGAACATTTGAAAATCAAAGAAGTTATGGTATACAGTTCGGTCTCGCTCCATTGATGGTAGGTGCTGGTAGTTGCAACAAAGATGGACGCTCAGAAATTATTGTTGCCTATGATAATATCAATCATATAGATATGTTTGTAACATATGAAGTCGGGTCTTTCTATCCTCAAATGACATATTCAACAAACTTTAATCCATTCTCTATAGCTATTGGTGATTTTAACAAGGACACCTACCTGGACATCGTTATTGCTAATTTTGGTAGCGACACTGTAGGTGTCTTTCTCGGATATGGAAATGGTTCATTTGCAAATCAAACAACATATTCAACTGGTACTAGTCCAACCTCTGTAGCTGTTTGTGATTTTAACAAGGACACCTTTCTGGATATCGTCGTTGCTAATCGGGGCGATAATACTGTAAGTATCCTTCTAGGACATGGAAATGGCTCATTTGCAAATCAAACAACATATCCAATTGGCACTAGTCCATACTCTGTAGCTACTGGTGACTTTAACAAGGACAGCCAATTGGATATCGTTGTCACTAATTTTGGTGGTGACACTGCAGGTGTCCTTCTAGGATATGGAAATGGCTCATTTGCAAATCAAACAACATATTCAACTGGC